>JANZLC010000002.1:35132396-35158126 GCA_026413385.1 Erythroxylum gracilipes
ATTGAAAAACTGCATAACTTCTTTCATGAAACTAACTTCAAAATCACTAAACTCACTTCATTTCTAAGCTCTCTATCCCAAAACCCAAGCAAAAACTAAACTTTGAACATGAGACTTACCTTGGATCTTCAACTAACCAAGAAGTTTCTTGCATCAAAATGTAGCTTAGAACATTCTCCACCTTTTTACTTCTTGGACTTTCTTCAAAATCCTTCTTGATCTCTTGGAAAATGGATGACCTAACTTTTTCTTCTTCTTTTCTCCTTCCTTCCTCCTTCTCACGATTCTCTCTCTCCCTCTCACTCTAATTTTCAGATCTCCCCTTCTTTAGCCTACTAACTCATTTAACTTCTTCTTTTATACTACTTACTAACATAACTTAAGCCCAAGGCCCAAGTCCCTACTTATTCCTCCCTTCATTATTATCCTTCCCTACTACAACTTAAGCCCATTAACATTTTAAGTCACTTCTCTTTTATTTCCTACTACTTACATTATTAACTCCAACTAACTTAATTAATTCTTTTCACCAACTAATTAAATGTTACCTAACTAAATTAATGACACTTCAATTAATCATGTCCTCAATTGAATTCTAATCATGCTTAATTTAATCTAATCATGCTTAATCTTAAAAAAAAAAATTTCGGGGCTAACATAAGTTAACCGATCCTATAGGTTCTTTAGGTTCAGGTTCAGGTAATTGTCAAACCTGACATTCAGGTTCAAATTCAGGTTATTTACGAACGGGTCAGATTACCCTACCATGAACACCCCTATGAAACATGGCAAATATAGAATAAATTGAACATGTGATTTTGTAACTTAATAATAGGTTCAATCGGTTATAAGATTAAATAAAATAAAAAATTTACAATATGATTAAAAAAATAATAATGTTCTAAATTGAAAAAAGAAGTTGTTAATTGAAAATTAATTGATTTATAAAAACTTATTAATTTACAAATATTGATCAACTAATTAGTAAATAAATTAGTTTTTTTACAAAAAATTATTAAAGTAAATCAAATATGAAGGTTAGAAATTGAACAAAAAATTAGACAATTCAAGATTTTTTTCAGGTAAATTGAGTTTTTTAATCATTATTTTCATCCAAAAATATAATAATTAGTATTTCTTTTATTATAAAAAGTGTGAAAAAGAAATATACAAAACATCCAAAATAGAGTCTAATGATATAGAGATTTAATCAATAATTGAATTATTGAAAAATAGAAGTCAATGATATATTGTTGGGTACTCATTATCTTCACGGACGGACATACCCTTTATCCTACCAAAGGAACCTCGCAACTCAATAGGTGAGAAGTCCTGGCTTGACTTCGCCTATTCCCCCTCCACGGGACGATGTCGCTGAGAGCAACGAGGACAGTTCTTGCTTTCAGCACGTAGCCACTATAAACAAATGTCTCTGAGGAAAAACATCAAACACCTTACGTCCTCCATTTCCTACATCAAATCGCTTTCTCTTCTGCGCTCTCTTTGCTCAATCTCTGTTGAACAAGACCCTTACTCTCTCCTTAAAGAAGATCCAGTTGAGATATGCTCCTCTCTGTGGCTCAAATCCTTCTCTTCACCACCTAAGTATACTTTCACTAATCTCACTGGCTTCATCTCCAAGCTCGACCTATGGGTCCTCGCGTACCAGCGCTCATGTGCCCACGTGACTGGCACGTTCCCTCCTCGCAATGCTCTCCAGTCCAACACTCTCCTCTCCCTCGTTGCCCTCCGGACCGCTGTCGTTCACCGCCGCTTTCGATGGAACGACAAGGCACATCAGGTCCTGCGCAGCCCCAACGACAAACCGTTGACGAAGCTTGTTTCGAACAGGAAGCTCAGGGCAATGCTTGATTCCGATGACCCGTGTTTCCAAGACCGTGTCGTGCAGGAGGTGCTGCTTATGGTGCTGGAGCCCTTCTTCGAAGCCCGGTTTTCGAGCAAGTCTCATGCTTTTAGGCCTGGAAGGAATGCGCATACGGTAATTAGGACTATAAGGAGTAATTTCGCGGGGTATCTGTGGTTTTTGAGAGGTGATTTGAGTGAGGTTTTTGAGGACATTGATGTTAGTTTTGTATTGGTGTGCGTGGAAAAGGTGGTTAAAGATAAAACAGTGTTGAGTTTGCTTAAGGATGCGCTTACAACACCCTTTCGGAGCCTACAATCAGGAGAGAATAATGATGGCGGAGTATCGGTTAGGAAGAAGAAAAGGAAATCGACAAAGAAAAAGATTTTGAATGAGAATGAGCCCAAGCCTGACCCTTATTGGTTGAGAACTTTCTTTGATTTTGCTCCCGAGGAGGCTGCAAAGGTACCCAATTATGGGTGTTGTGGTATCTTGAGTCCATTGCTTGCTAATGTGTGCCTTAATGAGTTGGACCAGATGATGGAGGAGAAGATAGTTGAGTTCTTTAGGCCAAATAAGTTGGATTCTATATGGAAAAACTCCATTGATGATGGTTGTCATAATCCTTCCTGGCCAGAGTTTGTTCCTTCGAGTGGAAAGGAGAAGACAAGGAAAATGGATTACATTCGATATGGGGGTCATTTCCTCATTGGTATAAGGGGGCCTAGAGAAGAAGCAGTGAGAATTCGAAAAGAATTGATCAACTTTTGTGAGTCTAAGTATGGGCTTAGGCTGGATAATTCCAAGGTTGAGATTGAACACATTACAAGGGGAATTCAATTCTTGGATCATATGATATGCCGCAGAGTAATATACCCTACTCTTCGCTACACAGCTAGTGGAGGCAAAATTGTGAGTGAAAAGGGTGTGGGAACATTGCTTTCTGTGACTGCTAGTTTGCAGCAATGTATTCGGCAATTTAGGCGGCTTCAGTTTGTTAAGGGTGATAAGGATCCTGAGCCCTTGCCGTGCACTCCTATGCTTTACTCGGGACAGGCTCATACTAATGCCCAAATGAATAAGTTTCTCGAGACTATGGCTGATTGGTATAGATACGCTGACAACAGGAAAAAAGTTGTTGGATTTTGTGCCTATGTTATTCGTAGCTCGCTGGCTAAACTTTATGCTGCTAGATATAGACTGAAATCACGTGCTAAGGTGTATAAGATTGCTAATCGTGATTTGAGTCTGCCACTTAGGGATACCAGTAACAATTCTGCTCCTGAATTTTCTGATCTATTGAGAATGGGACTTGTTGATGCAATTGAAGGTGTTCAGTTTTCTCGTATGTCTTTGATTCCATCTTGTGATTACACACCATTTCCAAGGAATTGGATCCCTAATCACGAGCAAGTTTTGCACGAGTATATAAGGTTGCATGACCCCAAATTTTTTTGTAACTTACACAAGTCAATAAAACGTGGAGTTTTGAGTTTGCCTCAAGATGAGATATCTGCAATGGTGTGGGATTACAAAACTCTTGGAATTTGGAGATATCATTCTACTAGTGAAACAGAATTGCCTAATGCGGGTGAAAAATTGGAGGAGACATCACGCTGTGGTGATTTTGGTCAACATATTTGATTCTTGGACTAAAACTCCATGGATTTATCAACCATGTCGCTGCCCTTCACATTCTGCTGAAAGGATCTTAGACATTAGTTGAACTTCATGAATCCCCAATGAAAGCATCCGAATTGTGATGTAGGTTCATATGTGGGATGGTACTGGATGACCTCGAATGCAATCACATTTGTTTTGTTGGGAAAACGTTGCAGGCAGCAGTTGAGCTCAGCGAAATGAAATTATTGAGGTTGGAGATTGGCCTAGAGAATGCATAGGTTCAATCACTTTTCTTGTTTGTCAGAATTGTATATCTTTATTGGAAAGATGAGAGTGACTGCTCCTCTGAGCAACTCAACATTTTGAAGCTAGAAAAACTTGGGAGCTAGAGGAAGGTCGGGGAGCACCAAATATTGGAACAGGCAAAAACAGATAGCAGATAGTTACATAAACAAACCTAGGCCTTATATAGATCAATAGGCTGAAATGCAATTGAAAGATCACAGGAGACATTTCCGCTAATTGAAGCGTCTGCTTTCTACTTCACATTTATATGAAGTTGTTCCCATGTTATGTGATTATGTTAGGGAGCTTAAAGCTTCTGAAGATTCCAGAATTTGCGAACTTTATCAATGGATCCAAGAGCAACTGATGCAGGATAGATTGTCAAATCAAATTTATCTGCAATAAGGAAGTCATTGTGTATCCAACTAAAGCTGACACTTCAACGGAGCACCTTGGATGTAATAAAAATATAAATTCAACGGTATGAACTCGCAGATTCCAACTCTTCCATATCTTTTAACTGCATATCAACTTTGTGGTCGGAAAAGATTGTGGCAAGTATTAGTTATTAGATTTCTGATCTTTGATAGGATAACAACACATTACCTTTGTGGAAGAAAAGCTTTATGTGCTTTTTAGCTTCAAAATTTGATACTGTTCAATGGTACTTTATGCCCATGCCATCTATACCACCTGCCAAGAATGAGAAATTTCTAGGTACTTGATATCAGTGACTTTTTATCTTAAATGTGTATAATGTGTGTTCAACAATCCTATTCTATTTGCTGCCTGATGTGAACTTTAAGTCATTAGCATAGATGTCAATATGGAAGGCCTGAACTTTGAACTTAAATCTTCTTGTGTTTTAGGCCAAATCTTGAGTATTGATCACTGGTCTAAGCAAAAGCGCACTTCAGTTACCGTGTGGGAATTGGACTAATTCAGTTGATGTTGGTGCAGCAGGTTGGTGTCTGACATGCCAAACTCAAGTCTACAGGTATCGAGAACATGGAACTGAACTTGCTTAACAGATACTTTGCTTTATTCCAACGCAAGAAAAGTAATGGGCAAAGAAGAAAAACATGGATTCAGCAATTGTCAGATCTTATTATTTTCCTAGTCATTGTCTGCTTTGATAGAGTAGTTTTACTGAAATAAACAAAAACACAACAGATAAACCCTCCCAACCCCAACAAAATGTTACCCAAAATACCATTAAATAGCAAAATAACGAAACACATCATCAACGACATTGCTTATTTTATTTCAGTTACTACTTCTCATCCTCAAGCTCAAAGGCGGTGACAGGAAACGTCTTAGAAATCCCGGTCGGATTACCAAACGTTATTTTCCCCAGATCATTGTCGTTCACAAAAATGTCAGAAATAGTAACCCAGAGCAAAAGCTCCTTGCTTTTGACACCGGTGACCCTGCGCATGCGGTGTTTCTCCACGAAGGCGGTAACCTCCGTCTCGTAGGACACCAACTTTCCAATGGCCTGAAACTTGTGGTATTTGCGGTTCTTCTGCTTGAGCCAGACGAAACCTGTTGAGCGATTGTATCCCACCTCGACAATGTCACTTAGAGGGAGAAGACCCTTTGGGAGGTGGATCTCGTCCAGAAGGTCAATGGACTTCTGTTTGCCGATGGCGTCGCCTGTGTAGATCTCAGCTCCTTCTCTGTGGTTCGCTATCTGCTGTGAAGCCATTTTTGTGTGTGTGTTTGTTCAGAGCAAGTGTTTCGCTACTCTTATATATATATAGACGCTCACACACGCAAACGTAAACGAAAAGAGTCAAATTGAACATTAAAATTTTCTTCAAATTAAATCTTAAATAAATATAACAAAAACAATTTTTTTGTTTGAATTTTTATAATTTTTTGGTATAAAAAGTTAAAGTCATCCCATGAACCATTTTTGACCTTATCTTATCCTTGTCAAAGACAATATTACTTTCAAGTTGAACTGAGGAAACAAGTGATAATCCTCCTCACAAGACTTTTGAGCTAGAGGATAGTGTGAGCTCTAAAATTTTCTCATTTTGTTCATAACTTTCTTGATTTTTATTATGATTTATTTTAGCTATGAATTGAGGGTGGAAGGATTATGTTTTATGATATTGATAAGATTATTGAGTTTGTATAATTGTTAGGATAATGTAAAATGTGATTAAATTGAATTCAAATAGGAGAGTGTGATGTAGTGACATATTAATCCAATATGCTATTGAAATTGAATACTATTGGTGTTTTAAGCATAACTTTTGATAGAATTGTTAGGTGAGATGATTCAAGAAGTTAATGAAAATTTTAAAAAGTATACTGATTTTGTAAGAAAACATTAAGAGCTTCGGTGAAAGAAAATTACATTCTTAGTTTTTTTTTTGAAATTTAAAATGAATTGATTAAAATTTCTAAAAACACACGTGATTGATATTGATTTTAAAAAAATCATTTTAGAACCCTAAATTTATTGCTAATCATTGGTTTTTTCATCCTTTTTCTCTCTCTCTAATTTACCCAAATCTTGTCTAATCTAACGTTTTGTCTCTTTCATGCATCATCATTTCCGATCACTCCAATCCCTTCACGCATCATCGTTGCCTTCTAGTAGTGTGAGCTTTCTCTTTAGAAGTTTGAGGTGAATGAGTGCTTGGGTTTTTAGAGATTTTTGCTTTACCAACCTAGGGAAACTCCGAATACAGGCCTAGGTTAACCATGTTTTTCAAAGTTCAAACTACGGAAAAGATGATATGTACATAACTAAGGATCATAGGACTCTGGAGGAACCATGTATTATTGTTACCATTGACGTTAAAGTTGTTGATATACTGAATTCCATGGTCACGTGATCTGTGGGCTGATTGTGCTTATATTTCGTGATCATCTGTTCAACAAAACCTTTAGTTATTCTATCCTTTACTCTTTTAGTTTGATTTTTATTGCTTACACTCTTGACACATTCCGATGATCTTGCTTTGCAGTGAGTCCACCACTGCAAACACTCTTATGGCTTGGGCACAAAATTGTTTTGTGACGGTACATTTGGTATTGATGTACTGCTTAGAGTTCAGAAGTTCTTATTGTTTTATGTTGGCGTACAGTGAAGAGGGACAACGAACATTTTTTAATAGTTGAAATGAATTCGTTTTGAGTTTCCTTTGTAATTTTATTGGACATTTGAGAATTCTTATTTGACCCCAAATTATGAAAATTTGTGTTACAAAATTCATATTATGGTTATTGGTAATATGTTAGCATCTTAGGCAAAATTTTCTTAGCTACATTTGTATTAACCACGTCTGGCCTTAATTGGGTCAAATGTTGTAAGGAAAGAATGATAGTCCAAAGGGTTTTACCACGGATTATGCAAATGCAACTATGATTCATCCGAAAAAAAAGAAATTTCATTAATATGGTTTATTCAGTTTCAATAGTTGGTGTGGTCGAGTTTTGTACAATTGATGCTTGAGAGTCATACCTTAATGATCATTAGCTAACACTAATGCAATTTTATTTGCAAATTATTGATCTGCTCATAAGTAAATACTCATCAATAGTTTGTTGATTGTGTCTTCATTCATAATGGTATACATTGTTGTTCCAAATATGTCAAATGAATTTTATGTCTCAACTTCTATATTAGATTCTTATCTAAGGCAATTCTAATACATCAACAGT
Source organism: Erythroxylum gracilipes (assembly GCA_026413385.1). Classification (NCBI taxonomy): domain Eukaryota; kingdom Viridiplantae; phylum Streptophyta; class Magnoliopsida; order Malpighiales; family Erythroxylaceae; genus Erythroxylum; species Erythroxylum gracilipes. The sequence goes on from JANZLC010000002.1 coordinate 35,139,850, forward strand.
TATATATGCACTGTACTTGAAAAATTGAGAATATACTATCAAAAGAATATTAAGAAGAACCAATTATGCACGAACAAATTGCCTCTAAGAACTTCATAAACTTTAACAACCAATTTCAAAACATTTGTCTAACAGTCTGACTTGGGCAGTAAAACAAAAATTTCTCATTCTCTATAACAAAACATTTCAAAGCCAATTATACTACATTAGACCTATAATTACTTTCTCAAGACCGCAAGGACTCATCCATTTGTTGTAATCCAACATTAATTGAACCAAAGCTCAAAAAGGATGTTAACAAAGTACTAAAGAAGCACAGAACATTTACAAATCTGCAATAGTAACTTCAACTTCAACACTAGGTTCAATTGTAATGGAAGTGATCTGCTTCACCATATAAGGTGAACTAGAAAGGTCAATGACGTGCTTATGGACTCATAGTTCGAATCTGTCCCAAGTGTTGGTTCCTAGATTTGGAAACAATGAAGATGAAGAAACTAATCTCCTTTTAAACTATACCACGATCAATCGCACCCTAAAAGACCTTGAAACAAAAAAAACCTTCTTAACAATAATCAAAAGGGCCATTTCTAAACTAATAGAGATAATGTGACATTTGAATTTAGGGAAAACTACAAATTTCTCAAGCAATTATAGTTGGTAATTGTCAAAATATTTTAGTTACAAGATAAGTTACCTTCACTATAGGGAGACTTCCTGGTGGTAATGTGAAGAACTTTGGTAGACATCCTAACTGGTCCCTTAACTCTCAATCTCTTATCCTTAGCACCATGAACCAAATCAGCACAGATTGGTCATTTAAACAAAGCACCACGAAATTCAACAAACCACAAATAAACATTACTCTTCTTCAATTAACCACAAAACAACTCAAATATACCATCGAGATGGTTTCTCTATACATCACAATTACAGTAAACAAATTTTAAGTGACAATAGTGAAATGGTTCTAATCCAATAAAAACCTTGCGCGTTCTAGTTCAAAGTAGAGTTCTTTGACAAGCATAATACAAGATGGATTGGAGGCCTAAGAATTGTTAAGTTTAATTTTAACATTCTAGAACTTGTCCATTTTGCGTTGACCTAAGGAGATTTTTGGTATAAGAATAACTTTCAAATTCTCTTTGTAAGTAAGATTTTATTTGTATCTCTAATAGAGGATATGCTTAGACCTTCCTCTTTATAGGGCATACATATATCAGTTCATTTAAAATTTTTTTGAAAGATGAATGAAATATTTTTTTTAACACTAGCAACAACTATTACACCATTATAATGAAAGACATGTTACAAACTAGCTATTATTTAGTACAATATTCTTGAGAACAAACTTTTAAGTTTTTAAAGATTCCATCTGAGCTTCACATCTGATTTGACCTTCCTTTATGAATTCCTTACTATTATGGTCTCTCTTATCCAATTTAGATTGTAGTTAGCTAATTGATGTTTTCCAATGGCTTTCCCTTTGTATTATCTGTTATTTTTTTCTCCCCATATTGAATGGATTGTAGAAATGAAAATAGTTTTGAAAAGCCCTCCATTTTGTTTAAGTTCCTTAGCCATTTTGATAACCTTTTCCAAGGCTCTATTCCATTCATATGATTGACAATGATCCATTAGAAGATGCAACACCCTACTCCAAATGAATTTAAAGTACCAACATTAGAAAAAGATGATTTCTATCTTCCCCCTCTTATTTACATAAGACACTTATAGGATCATAGGAACCAAACCATCTATCCTTAATTATGCTCCTGTTCTTTATAACTAGCCAACTGATCAAAGAAGTTTTAGGGCTCATAACTTGTTTCCATTGTACTTCATACCGTGGTAGATTCTCCAAACAAGTTATGTAAATTTTGTAGTAGGAGTCATTAGTGAAAGACCTATTGGTGTTAGCTAACTAAATGATTATATCTTCCCTATGTAAATGATGGAGTTGAGGTAGATAATTCGTTAATAAAGAGGAACCTTTGAAGTTATAGTGCCAATATCCATATTGTACGAGTGATGAAACTGTAGCATATAAAGGAAGTCTATTCCTTAAGTGTAGCAGGTCATTTCTCATGATTAATGGACTAAGATCATTTCAGTTGTCACGTCATAATTATATTTTTTTTCACTATTCTCCAATTTGTGTTTGATTTAAGTTTATAAGGAAAATTTCAATTTCAACATATGTATGAAGTACTAGGAGTGTTCCCTGTTTATTTCCAAAAGAAGTTCTTTAACAAAATTTCTATAACTTTCACTAGGTTTTCAAGGAGCCACAGGTGCAAAGTCTAGTTTACATAGAGGTTGTTGAGAAATGAGATAATTAATTAAAGTCTACCAGAAAAGGAGAGGTACTTGTTATTCTAATTCGTAATTCTCTTATGAATGGAATTGAATAGAGGAAAACAATACTTGAAAGTTAGCCTTATAGTTGAGATATGAATCCTTAGGTAATTGAATGGAGGTTATTGAAGCTTGGGGCCTAATATAAGAGAGAGTTTATGAGCAAAATCTAATGGACTAGCTAAAACAAATGAATTTTTAAGTAATTAATTATAAGCCTAAAAAAAATCATTGAATTGTTGCATATAATTCATAATTATTTTGCCATGTTCTGTGCCGGCACCATAGAGTAGTAACAATTCACTATCAAATGATAAGTAGAGCAATATCAACTTCTTACATTTATAGTGATAGATAAATGGCTTACCCAACTATGAACCTTATTTAACACCTCAATACAGATTGTGAAGAGACATGTCCCCTTGCCATGGGAATTTGGCTCCTTTGAATACTTGAGACATTTCCCCATTAACCAATAGATTATATGATGTTTAGTGATAAGTTACTTTAACTATCTGGTGAATTTGTTAAGAAAACCAAAAAATTGCACAATATCAAGTATGAAATTCCAATATATAGAATCCAAGGCCTTGTAAAAGTTAATTTTTATAAAGCAACTCCTAATTGCTTTTCTTCCTCTTATGGTGGTTATTAAATAATTATTTTGTGTCTAAAACATTATCTCTAATATTCCTACCTTTTATGAATGCACCTTGGGTCATATTAATAATATACTTTAATATTGCTTTAATTTGGTGGCTAGGAGCTTTTGAAATAATTTTATAATGGGCATTGCAACACGAGATCGACATGAACTCTACCAAAGAAGAAGGTTAGGACTTAGAAATAAGGTATAGATATTTCTTATTCATTTCCTATAGTAGTTTCCATTTTATAAAGAATCATTATATTACCCTTTTGACTTGATTACTCACCAGGTGCTAGGATTTCTTAAAAAGGCATTTCATTGAACCATTAGGTTTAGGATTGTTATTAAGATTGATTCTAAATAAATCATTTTCAATCTTAGTATTGGTGATAGACATATTGAGCATTTTAATTTTTATTAGGGGAGAGAAAGAGAGAGTGATTGAGGACTTGATCACTTGCACATTAGTAGTATTATCTAGGGTATCTTGAAGTAGTTGTAGACCATAACTTTTTGCTTATTCTGCTTCCAGATGGTGACCTTATTGGAATATATTAGTAAGCCTACAATTTTTTTTTGCATTCCTTTAACTAAGAAGAATATTTTAGAATTTCTATCTCTATCTTTAAGCCATAAGAACTTAGATTTTTGCTTTATTAGGGATTATGAACTTCGAGAACTTCAATATACCTAGTTAGGGATGTTTATTCTTTTAACTTAGGAGAATTTTCCTTAGGGTTGAGGCAAGGTACATTTTGAGTCTATTGTAATCCATTTCCAGCCTATAAGATAGTAGAATTTGTGCCATTAGTACCAAAGTTCTTAATGTTTAGTTCCTTTAACTCATTTTCATAACTTAATGATTTCTTATATATTTAGACACCTTAAATCCTTCCACATTTGTAGCTAAAGCCCTCTATATTGTTCAAGTTGTTAAAGAATATGAATGGCACTCTTAGAGGACTCTTAACATTAATTCAACCATTTCCCTTGTTGTCGATTGTTTCAAATGGAAAGAATTCTATTGATCAAATTGATTTGCAAGTGCATAAAGTCAGTTGCACTAAGTTTATAAAATTGTTATGTAAGTGCACAGAGTAATTAAGATTATCAATTCCATACTTAGCCTCAATACAAACTACAATAATCCTTTTTGTGTTTAATAGTAATCATTCTTTACGGATAAGCAAGACATACACTTTGAAATAGGAATATATTGATTGTGCAAAAAAAAAAAAACCATGCTTCAATACAAAAATATACTATTAGTTAGTACATTTTTAATACCATATTATTAATCAAAAGTTACTAAGGCACATCTAAATTAAGTAATAGTTACAGTGAAAAATGAGAATACCATGAATGAGTTAAATAATGCTAGGCATTAATATTAAAGACACAAATTGATACACGCCTATACAATAAATGTGTCATTTAAAGGTTTTGTCTAATATGGTTAGCTAGATTCTTGGGTGCTCAATAATGGACATTTAAGTGACGTTGTTTGATACATGATTATGTAATAAACTGCATCCATGGAATTTTTTGGTGAATGTAGTTAAATACATAATCATATGGTCAAATATGTTTATATTGAAAATTTTGTTGAAAAGTTATGAAGTACATAGATTGGTGTACAACTGTGTGTTAAAGTTATTCTAACACAATTTATTACATAGGTATATTTGTTAACCATGTTCTTATTTAAAAATTTAAACTCGATATGTGATATATATAAATTGGTACACGATTGTGTATAGTACCATGTTTATTTAAGATTTTGTTCAATATGGTTAACAACACAAGAATAAGGTCAGTCATGTTTTGATTAAAATTTTTAGAGGAACAATATGCATGACATAAATTACTACACTCTTATATACAAAATTGTCTTCTTTATTTATGTTCTTAGACATAGTTAATTACACATCAATGTGTTGATCTATGTTCCTAATTGAAATTTTGAAGTGAAACATGTCAATTAACCAAAAAGCATGTTACTTTGTTATTGATTACCTTATACATGTTCTCTCGTACTTGCCTCACCAGTTTTTTTGAAGCTTTGTTGAAAATTAAAAGTGAATTTCCAGTTTTAATTTGTAATACAAGGTTAGATTTATTTGAAAAAAAGTTTATAATATTTTTTTATATTTTCCTTCCTTATGTCCTCATCTATCAATTATTGTTATTGTTTTTTGTTGTTTAGAGCAGAAGCATAAACCAACTAAGTATTATAGTTAGGGTAAGGTGCCTTGTGAACTTTTTTAGAGTTGTGTTGAAAGTGTAATAAAGTTTGAAGTCTTAATATTACTGTAAGAAATGAGAAGTAAAGGGTTAGAGTTTTTCTAATAAAATATATATTAAATGTAAACCAAAAAATTTTTATTAGCAAGTTTTGAATTGGTACTTGTTTATAGTGAAAGTTGGTATAGTGAGGAAAGAAAAAGAGTTTAAAAAGAAGAAAAAGGAAGAAGATCATCCATGTTCAAATGCTAAATACTTTTGGCAGACATCTATTTGGTATGTACTATATATTGGTATGTATACTACTAACCACTTAACATATGTTGGTATTTGTTTTATTATACAATGATACATTTTGTGTAAGTTAGTCATATATTCAAAATATAGTTGTGGTATTTATGGTAGAATACAAATGGTGTAGTAAAGAAGAGTAAAAAAATAGAGAATAAGATGAGTTGTTTAGATGTGATGAACTCACATAATAGGGTGGAGAACACTAAGACATAAGTGGTACTTAAAGTGGTGATGATTTTTTAATTTGTACCAAAAGTATGCAAGATGCCATAGTTTAGCGATTGTTATAAAGTAAGGAAAGAAAGATAAGAATGGATACTTAAAGAGTATAACATTTCTATATCATAGAGGTTAGTCACATAAACCATGATAACTAAATATAATGAAGTAGTAAAATAAATGGTTCTCTGATATGTTGTCAGCTAGATGAAGGAATTTGAAGCATGAGCAAGTGGATGAAATGGTTATAGATTTTCATTTGGAATTTAATTCTTGGGTTAAGTCCCTTTATGATGACTGTAAGAGGAGGGCTACATCATATGTTAGAGAGGATTTTTAGACGTACATGTCTATGAGATAAAAAGTGAGGGGATGAATGCTTGCTTTGATGGTTGATATGTACTTAAATGTTCATACATTTAATCCATTACACTTAGTAATTAATGCCTTAAAATGCTTAGGATACTCACTTTTGCTCATATTTGATTTTAGGTACATTTCGGAAGTGAAGGAGCTAAAGTGACCTAAAAGTATACTTATTGAGCCATCTTCTCAATGTTCATACTCTGTTATCTTCATGAAGCAAGAAGAAGGGACAAAAATAAAGCTTAACAATGAAGAATGAGAAATGGAAGAGTTCACGGTTGTTACACCAATTGCATGGGTGTGACACCACTCGTACCCGTGAGACATCAGTCATGGTGGTGAGAAAGCCATCTGCCCACTTTTAAACCTACTTTTTACTATATATAGCAATAGGTTGTGACGACTGCGGGAGAACTCAGACAGAAGCGACCAGACCTATGATTTTCTTCATTTCTTAATGATTTTAAATGGAGATAGAGGTGTTCATGGCTGATGCTTGGAGATTGATGGAGAAGATGGAGGGCTAATCATCCCGACACCAGTTTAAAGGTGAAATTGATAACTAGGATGCACAATTAAGCTTATCTTATTTTTGTTTAATGTTGGATCTCTCTTTTAGAATTGTTTACGTTATCCTTTGTTTAATCGATTTGGGTATTCATATATGGATAATCGTATTCTCGTTATCGTTAGAATGTTTATATTGTGAACCCATTGCTAGAATCATTAATACAATTCGTAATTGTTGTATTTGGATTCGTATGTAGTAACTAATAATTTTTAATCATTAGGGATAACATAGCCTATGTTAAATGACCCAAGCTTGTGCGGTTGTTACTTAGATTGGTTCGTTTTTCATTTCATAATGCGGCTGCCCAATTGAATATAGAGATTGTATCCTAGGTTATATGGTAGTTAGGTTTAATTAACGAGTGTCTCTTAATTAAACACGACTTAAGAAAACCGAGATTAGCAGAGCTTATTGTTGGTCCATGATCAATAGTTCTAGGAGGGGTGTGAAAGCATTATAACAATGAAAGATGTTTAATCATGTGTAGGTTGAGATTGATTGGAGAATTAGGTTTCACACATATTCATCAATTTTATCATTTTCTATTGTTTTCTATAATTTGTTTTTGCTAGTTTAATTTTACTTTATTTTCTCAATTGCATTAAACCTAAAACTGCCCTTTTATTTCCTTTACATCAATTATTTTCATTACGAGAATTAACCGAACATTTCCTATGAATATGATCTTGACTCACCATATCTACAAGTTTTTAGTATGCAGAGTTAGGCAAATTTTACAGTGCATTCGACACGCGCTGTCAAATTTTGGCGCCATTGCCAGTGAGTGTGGTGATTAAATTTTTTTAGTTGGTGTCTTATGTATATATTTCTTTATAATTGTTTCTTTTTGTTATTTGTTAACTTTTAAACATTTGTTAGTGTTAGTGTATGGTAGTTAGCAGATCTCCTCGTAGAGAACTTGAGCAACTTGATATGGAGATCGAGAGAATATTTCGGAGATTATGAAGAGAAGCAAGAACAACTTTAGAAGTAGAATTAGAACTTGAATCCAAAGAAACAATGACAAATCTGAGAACGGTAAGAGAGTTGGCTGCACGCACTAGAACTAACCTAAAGACCTTTATGCATTACATTTTTAAATTTTGTTGAGCATGTTATTTTTGAACTAAAGTCTGACTTAATACATTTGTTGCCTAATTTTCATGGACTTGTAGGTGAGGATGTGCCTAAGCATCTCAAGGAACTCGATGTGGTATGTCTGAGTATGAAGCCTCCAGGGGTGATAGATGAGTAGATCATGATGAAGACTTTCCCATTCTCACTAAAAGATGCAGCAAAGGATTGGTTGTTTAATCTACCTACTGGAAGTGTGAATATGTGGATTGAGATGAAGTGACTACTTTAGAAAAATATTTTCCAATATCAAAGACAAGGAGTAATCAAAAGGAAATCTGTGGCATAAATCAACATAATGGAGAGTCCCTTTACGAGTATTGGGAGCATTTTAAGAAATTGTGTGCTAGTTGTTTACACCACAACATACCTGAACAACTCCTTATCTAGTATTTCTATGAGGGATTGTTGCCTATGGAGAGGAGTTTGGTTAATGTACGAGGGATTGTTACCTATGGAGAGGAGTTTGGTTGATGCGGCGAGTAGTGGAGCATTGTGTGAAAAGACTCTTATGGAGGCTTATATTTTGATTGAGCGAATGACAACTAAAACTCAACAATTTGACACTCGCAACGATGTTTGTTGTGTAAACGAGTAAATACTTCATCCATTGAACATCATTTAGATAAGCTAACATCTTTTGTTAGAAAACTTGCAGTTGGATAGGCACAGGTAAAGGAATGTGGAATATGTACAAACATGAGCCATCCGACTAATAAGTGTTCGATATTGGAAGAGGGAAGTATGGAATAGGTAAATACTACAGGAGGGGATTTTCCTAACTAGTACAACCCGTACTCCTAGACGTATAACCCAGGCTAGAGGGATCATCCCAACTTGAATTACGGGGGGAATAGGCAGCAAAACTACTTCCCAAATCAGCCACAAAGACCGTAGTAATCCCAACAAAAACCACAAGCTTCTTCCTCGGATTCAAGTACAACTTTAGAAGATTTGATTAAGTCCATTGTTAATAAAACTCTACAATTTCAGCAAGAAGTAAAAATGAGCTTCCAAAACTTGGAACGCCAAATGGATCAGATGGCAGTAAGGATCAACCATCTAGAGACACAAAGTGGAGGACAACTACCATCATAACTGGAGACGAATGTGAAGAATGTTAGTGCAATCACCTTGAGGAGTGGTAGGAAGCTTGAGGACCCTAAAAAAATTACTCAAGGGATGGCTAATGAAGAAGACATCGAGAGGGAGATTGAAGAAGAAGGCGATATGCCATCAAGCTCCAAGGTAAATGTTAAATTCCCAATTGTTGAAAAGACTAATCCTACACCTTTTCCTAGAAGGTTAGCAAAATTAAATAAGAAGGATAAGGATAAAGAGAGATCTAGGAAACCTTTCAAAAGGTTGAGGTGAACATTCCATTGTTAGAAGCGATCAAGCAAGTGCCAAGTTATGCGAAATTCCTTAAGGAATTATGTACGAACAAGCGAAAGTTAAGAGGTAATGAAATGATTAGAATGAGTGAAACTATTTTTGCAGTTTTCAAAAAGAAAATACCTCCTAAGTGAAAGGACCCATACATATTTATTAGTCCTTGTAAAATTGGTAATACTGAGATTAAATAAGCCATGCTAGATTTAGGAGCATCGATTAATGTTATGCCTCGTTCCATGTATGCTTCTTTAAATTTAGGGCCATTAATAGAAACTAATGTTACCATATAATTGGCTGATGATTCTAATTCTTACCTAAATGGGGTGATTGAGGATGTGCTTATGCAAGTAAATGAGCTAATATTTCCTGCTGACTTTTATGTAGTTGACATTAATGATGAAACTTCTCATAACCTAATACCTATCTTACTAGGGAGGCCATTTCTTAACACAACCCAAACTAAGATAGATGTTCACGAGGGAAGCCTCACGATAAAATTCAATGAGGAAGTTACTTATTTCAATATTTTTGATGTTAATAAGCACTCCCATAATGACCACTCTGCTTTTGAAATTAATGTGATTAACCTTTCAGTGCAGGAAGATTGTAAGTAGAAACATACAAATAAACAATAAGCGATTACCACAAAAGAGAAGACTAAAGCTTTTAATGTCTCGCTAAAAAGCGTTACCATTGGCCAAAAAGTGCTACATTAGCCAAATAGCCTACCCATTGATATAAATTTTCCTTTGTTAAGCCCTTGAAGCTTTATTAGCCTTTCTTTTGTGCTAACCACATTATATGCTTTAAACCTAACCAAATGTCTCACCTAAGCATTAAAGTTAGTGAAGCATTTGTTGATTGTTAAGTTTATAGATGTATAAAAGTATAAGTGTGGGGGTGTGCATATACCTGGGTTGGTCATATTTGTTATAATATCATTTTGTGAAATTATCATGTTAATGTAACTTCTTTCATTTTATTAAAAAAGAAAAAAAGAAAAAAGTGTGAGTTTGAGTAAAAGTATCAAGGAGGAAATACAATTGTTTTGAAAAGTTGTTAATTACTAGTTCTTCCTCCTTAAGTTGTATTGAATGGGTGATTTGCATATGCTGCACATGAGGCATTTTGTTGTGCTTCATATGGTTTAGGGTATGAGAACTAAATTTTAATTATGAAATTTACTTATTACATTCATCATAGCTGATGGTATCCAGTTTTGAACGAATGTTAGCATATGCACTTGATGTTTCATTGAGTATTACTTTTGCTTTCCTAGCTTGATGAATTTTATGCTACACTACCCAAAATACATCTCACTTTACCTTTTCCCATATTACAACCCTAGAAAATTCCTTTGATTCATTATTATGCATGTGGCTTTTAGTGGTGGAGAAATGAAATGATATGCAAAGTTGTGGATTGTTATGATCATAAATGATGTTTGAGTGTACCCATGGATCTATCTTATTTAAACACATTTTTATCTAAGTTTACCTCTAGATTGCTCAGTTTCTAAGGGTGACGAATGTTGATTGATCATAAGTAGAAGCTTTGAATGTTGAGTTCTTGCTATGGTTTTCTGAAAGTCTTCATCTTTACTTCTGATTATCTATTCTTAGGAAATATGGAAAATGAGTAAGTTTTTTGGTTTATGACTTTAATTGTGATGTTTTGCCCGAGGATGGTTAAAAGATAAGTTTGTGGGTACTTGATATGTGCTTAAATGTTGATATATTTAATCCATTACACTTAGTGATTAATGCCTTAAAATGCTTAGGACACACTTTAGCTCATATTTGATTTTAGGAACATTTTGGAAGTGAAGGAGCTAAAGTGAACCAAAAGCATACTTATTGATCCATCTTCTCAACGTTCATACTCTATTATCTTCACGAAGTAAGAAGAAGAAGAAGATTACAAAAAGAAGAGACAAAATAAAGCATAACAATGAAGAATGAGAAATGGAAGAGCTCACGGCCACACTAGAAAAATGTCACGGATGTAGTGTGACACGGTGATAAGAAAGCCAATTGTCCACTTTTAAACATAGGTTTTACTATATAAAGCAATAGGTTGTGAAGACTGCGGAAGAACTCGGGTAGAAGCGACCAGACCTGCGATTTTCTTCATTTCTCTTGGATTTTCAATGGAGATAGAGGCATTCATAGTTCATACTTGGAGATTGATGGAGAAGATGGAGGGCTTACCATCCCAACACCAGTTTGAAGGTGAAATCGATGTCTAAGATTCATGATTAAGCTTATCTTATGTTTGTTTAATGTTGGATCTCTCTCTTGGAATTGTTTACGTTATCCTTTGTTTAATCGATTTGGGTATTCATGTATGGATAATTGTATTCTCGTTATTGTTAGTTTGTTTATATTGTGAACCTATTGCTATAATAGTTAATGCAATTCATAATTGTTATATTTGGATTCGTATGTAGCAACTAATGGTTTTTAACCATTAGGGATAATGTAGCCTAGGTTAAATGACCCGAGTTTGTGTGGTTATTAGTTAGATTGGTTTGTTTTTCATTTCTTAATGCGGCTGCCTAATTGAATCTAGAGATCATATCCTAGGTTATTCAGTAGTTAGGTTTAATAAACGATCATCTCTTAATTAAACATGAATTAAGGTAAAATCGAGATTAGCAGAGCATATTTTTAGTCCACAATCAATAGTTTTAGGAGAGGTGTGAAAGCATTATAACAATGAAAGATGTTTAATCGTGTGTAGGTCGAGATTGATTCGGCAATCAGGTTTCACACACATTCATCAATTTTATAATTTTGATTGTTTGTTATAATTTGTTTTCACTAGTTTAATTTTACTTTATTTTTTCAATTGCATTACCCCCATTTATTTCCTTTGCATTAGTTATTTTCATTACGAGAATTAATCGAACATTCCTTATGGATACGATCCTGACTCACCACATCTACAAGTTTGTAGTGTGCAGAGTTAGGGAAATTTTGCAGTGCTCTCAACACGCACTGCCAATGGCTATATGTATGCTCATAGTATAATAAGATACTTTATTAAGCAATACAAACAAGTAATTAGGGAAAATATCAAGTAAGAAGTACAGTTTGATAACTTGAGTACAGGAAGTAATGTATCATTAGTGACACAATTTGATATTGAGAAGGAATTTAAAAGGTGTACACTAATTCCATGTTTCATATTGTACAAGAAGAGCTAACAAATTTAATATACTATGAGTTGAGTAAAACTTGAGTGAAGGAAACAGTAAGATTTATAAGAAAGGGGAGATGTATGTAGATTGCAATATGCCTAGGTTGTACGTAGTTACATGAAATGAGACTCTCACACTAGCTAAGTACATCTCTATATTTTTTCAATTTAAGGGGATTATGTGTCATCACATATTAAATATTTTGACTAGGTTGAAGGTTAAACAATTTCTAAGCAATATGTTTATTAGGAGGTGTGAAAGGAAAAAATAAACGTTGGTAATATTCGAGATGATGATGATATCATTATTATTAGAACATATAAAGTAGACGTGACTTTTTATAAGCAATTGATTATGTTGGTGATAGTGAATCAAATATTAAGTATTTGTACAAATTTTTAGAAGAAGCTAACACAAAATTGTGTAATGGGAACGCAGTTGAATCTATAGATAATGGTGACCATCATGGGTATAATGAATCCATTTAAGAAGATGGTATTTTATTGAAGGACCTAATTATCTCTAGGCCACATGGTAATCCAAGAGCATAAAGGTTGAAATCTTGAAGGAGGAGGTTTAATAGAAGAAATGTAAAAAAAAACAGGTTAGTTGTGAATAAACTAGTACTAATGTGGGTATTTTAATAAACTTTTTTTTTACTTAGAATTATTAAATTATTAAATATATATACAATAATCCTTTTAATATAGTTAGTGTTATAAAGATTATTGAGCAAATTTAGAAACTTGTTTCAATTCCAACAAAGAGAGTGAATTTTGGGAACTTTTCAATTCCAAAAAGAGAGTGTTAGAATCCTCAACTACCCTTCCATTGCATTTAATCAATCGGTAAAATATGTTTACCATTTGGTAATGTATATGTTCGAGGTGAAACACAATAACTTCCATTTGTTTCCAAATTATGGGTATGCTTTAGGCTCAATTTAAATAGTTATACTGAGTTATTTATGTCTATAAATTATCCTAAAAGTAGTTGATGGATGCACTGCAATAAACGATTGTATATGATTTGTCATTCATTATTTTTGAAGGAGTGATGGCATTGTATTAAAAGAGTTAACTTATTTTTAAACTATCCATTATTCTGTTTTATAAATCAAATTAATGGTTAAATCATTATAAAATATTGTAGAATTCACTATTTTTATCATAGTATTGATTTATGACAAAGAAATCTATCATATTTTATATTTGTAATGAATGTAAAATTGTAGGATCATGCATGGGTTGTGTCATAATGTCAAATTATTACGATAACGCATGGGCCCTTTTATTTAGAAGGGAGAAGGAAGTTTATTATAACGGCCTTTAAACCATCTTTATGAATGGCAACAACCTAAAACTAAAGCTATTTACATGTGTGTCAACTTTATAAAGCCGCACCAAAAGATATGACTTGTATTTTCAAGTGAAAATTAAAGTTATTCTCTTATGAAAAACTATTATTTAATCACTTATCCGACTTAATATAAAATATATAAAGCAAAAACTCATGAAGTCCCTCAAAATCTCCTTTAACTATTGCTTTAATTTTACGTTTGTCCATTGTGTATTAAAGAATTAATTAAGATAATTCTTTATGCTTTTCACCTAAAATTTTTTCACCCATTTTATATTTAAAAACTCATAATTATATTAATGTATAGAAATGACTAAAAGGCAAATAGGGAATAAATTTTTCTCACCCATTTTATATTTAAAAACTCATAATTTTATTAGAGTATAGAAGTGACTAAAAGGCAAATAGAAAAATACTGAGTTAATGGAAGTGACTAAAAGGCGAATAGAGAAATACTGAGATAATGAAGAAGGGAACTTTGGTTGTATAAATTCTTGATCAAATCTGTGATTATGATAAGGAATATATATAGCTACTAAAGTTTTATTCCCTCATTCCTTAATGTCTTTCTCTGTTCATAATGTCTCATTTGAACATTAAGATTATGATATACGAATATATTTGTATAGAAGCAAATAAAAGGCGAATATATAAATATTGAGATTAAGAAGAAAGAAACTTTGGATGTATAAATTTCTAACTAAATTTATGATTGTGATAAGGAATATATACCTACCAAAGTTCCTTCCTCTAAATTTCAATTTTTTTTGTCCACATTATCCCTTTTCTAACTATAATACATGAAAAGGAATATATACCTACCAAAGTTCCTTATATTATTACTCAATAACCTTGTGCCTATGGTGTCGAAGATTAAGATTATAATATACGAATATATTTGTACTACTATTTAATCTAAATATTTATAGTATTTGTAGTTTAAATAATGGTATTATTTCAATAGGCATGTGATTTTTTTTTTAAATTTCATACTATATAATTACTTATGAATGCCTCAATGTTAACTTTTTTCTCTATTCTTATATATGTAGTTTTGAATATGATGAAGTGGTGATTGTCAAACCAATTGGTGAGAGCAGTTGAGGTACAAAATATTTTAGCTTATTTCATGTGTTTATATTTTTGATGGACAAGGTATGCCATTATAGAAAGAAACCTTTATATGAGTTACTATTGGATGTTTAACGGTGGTTGATCATGCCATTCCTAATTTTATCCAAGTGATGTTAATTTTAGTAGTGATAATACTAGTTTAGCTTAAGCTTACCCCATATAATGACAGCTAAGGAAGATATACCAAACAATTATGTCATTATAAACGATTAAAGAAAAATTAAAACTGTGCACATTCAAACTGTAATGCTCTAAGATCTAAAACATTTTTCATTTCTAAGGTATAGTTAATATGACATGAAAAGTCAATGTATAATGGTAGGTATAGGCTCGTGTTATTATGTCACTTAATTTATGCATTGTGCAATTGAACCTTTTATCAACAACACTATTTTTTGAATTGTTATTTGGTTTTATTTTTTAATGTTATAAAAATGTCATATATCATAACATGAAAAAATAAATTTGTTTCATCTTTTCAATTAAAAACTAGAAAGAACCATTGAAAATGAGAAGGCTTATTATAACATAATTGTCCAAACAATAATTATGCATTGTCAGCTTATTAAAATAGTTATATGATCTTTGTATGTAACCTAGACAACATTTAGGGATTCATTTATTGACCTTCTTTAAATGATGAGAGAAGTCTATGGAATAGTAGTCTAGAAGGACTATTTTCCGACCTGGTAGTGCATTTCTTAATAAAATATAGGAAGGAAGTGTTTTATAGCGTATTTTATTTTGGGTTACCATTGAATGTTGTTAGGATGATTGCAACTTATATTTGTAGAGATTAATACGATTTTATTGATACTTAATATATCGTGAAACAATATTAATTATTTAAACTAGAACTCGAGATGATGATTATGTTGATTCTTTCCTTTATAAAGAGGAGGATTATGTTTGTTTTGTTCAATTAGGGCATGTGCTTGTGAATTTTAACCCAAACTAATATGTGTTAATTCACAAGTTTGATTTTAAAAGTAATACTATAAACAAGTTGAACTATCCTTAAATTAGAAGATGGTAAATAAATTTCAACATGTGAATATATAAGGGTGCATTTATTTCATTTTATTCAACTATCAAAAAACTTAATTCAATGTATATAACCATAAAATAATAAATAAATCTTTTTTAAAAATTTTGTGAAAATTTAATTCATATTTCTTTTTAAAATTTGATACTTACTGCATATAATTGCTTACCATTCAATTAAGAAAAAATACAATTAAAGTATGGTCATTGATTTTAGTTTATTATAAGTCCTTTTAGATAAAATTAACAAGTCACTCATGAACTACATGAATTATGATACAAATCATTTTACATCTTCTAAATCATTTGGGATAAATTATAACCTTGCTTGCCTATGTAATCTTTAATAAATATTTAAAAAGGAAACATTAATCCATAATGGGTGTAATGTTTTTAAGTTGCAACTATTTTTTTTTCATTTTTTAGACATAGTTAACATGATAGGGTTAGTCAATTTATAATGGCAAGTTTATGTCTGATTAGTTATTTAATTTAATTTTAAGTTCTTATATGAACAAGGACACACATTATGTAACATCCCATTACTTGTGGGAGGGGTAGATTGGTAAATGTGAGTAGCTAATGAGAGTTAGAGATGCATTTCCATGTTCATGCATAATATGTCATACACTTATACATGAATAGTGAATTTATTTGCATATGAAAATAATTATACATGCATTCATGAATAATTCCGGGTATAATTGGATTGATTTGTGAATTTTTGAGAATTATGAATGTTTTTACATTGGAAATATTATGGGTTAGTGAAATTGTGATATTTTTGAATTCGGTGAATTTAGGAAATAAATTCTGGAAATTTTAAAAAACAGGAAAAAGAAATCAAAAGAAGCTTTGGAGATAAGTAGTTTGTAAGGATGGGAGTTAATAAGTTTAGTTCAAAAGAAACTAAGTTAGAGTTCAATCATTAAGAAAGTGACAAGTGTCACCTAGGCTTTTGTACTTTTGTTAGAAGTAGGTTACTATTCTTTGAGAATTGATAAATTAAGTCTTGTCTAAATTCTTTCTTCCCATGCATAGAGTTTACACCCGCTAAGAGATTTCTATGCTTTTCCTCTCCTTCACCAAAAACCCACTTTGCTACTTGTGTCCTCTACCCTAAGAAAAAACTAGAAGCTGGTCATTGTACTCAGTGAAGTACAAAAATCGTGTGGAGTTAGGGCTTGAAGATTTTGGAGTTTTCAGTAGGTAAGTGGTGAATAAATCCTTTAGAGTTGGGAATTTATGAAGTAAATTTGATAAGTTACTATCATTTGCATGGGAAATGACATTTACGTGTTTGTTCATAAATATTGTAAATTTATGAAGTAAATTTTCAATTTTTGAAAATTGGTTATGCGTAAAAATTGGTTAATTGAAATTGAAAATTAATGCACAGGAAAAGACATTTTTGAAGTGCAAGTTGGTACTGAACACAAAGACCAAACTTTGAACCAGTCTGATGGATCTACATGTGCTCAGGTGATGAGCCCAAATGGTCAAAAACTTCTAGAAATTAATAATTTTTATCCAAAGTAAGACGTACAGTAAGCCGACATTTGAGTTTAAACGGATAAGTCTTTTGAGTATTAAAGGTTAACAAAATTTTAATATATATATATTTATTTAAATAATAATAATAATAATAATAATAATAATATGTAAATTAATATATACCACTTCTATTTCACTAAGTGACAAAGTTGAAAATTAAAAATTAATATTAAGGAATTAATTAAAAGTAAAAAAACTTAACTATTTTTCATCTTTTGAATAAAAATTTAAATTTATGTTATAGATCGACAATTAGAAATTTTACTAAAATATGAAATTTGAGTAGTAAAAAAAGACTCCTATTTTACCAATTTTTGTTCTATACAAAGGTCAACCTCTTTTGTCGCTCCTTACGAGAGTTATAAAGAATAAAATAAAACAAAATAATTTTTTATTACTTATTTTATTAGTAGAATCTAATAAGGTGTACTTTCTGCTATTGTGTATAGTCGAGCTTGAGTACGAGGATGAACATATTCACAAATAAATAGTTTTAATCCTAACGTTATTTTCAATAAATTAATGTCATTAATCTTTAAATTTTTCAATATTATATATACGTCAAGTTTACGTGACTTCAGTATTGAAATTATACTAAATTTAGAAAACACAGAGTTTCTCTTCCACGTGAATTAGAATATTTTGTTAGACATTTTTGTCCTTAGGGGTAATTTTGTCAATGTCTCATAACGTTGGACTAACATACTTGCAATTTGGTTTTTAAGTAAATTACCGGTTAAGCTATGCCATTTGA
>JANZLC010000002.1:35158226-35169075 GCA_026413385.1 Erythroxylum gracilipes
GTTATGGTGTTAATTCGGTGTTTTGAAAGATTATTAGTGATTAAGTGTTGTAAAAAGTGATTTTTGGAGTTGAATGGAAGAGATAATTTAGGTAGAAGATGAGTTAGATGTAAAGTATTGAAGAAATTCTGGAAAATATTCACTGAGTATGTTTCAGTCTTTTAGCCACAACGTTTTCTCTAGTTGTCCAAATGAGATGATTCTTAATTTAGATTAAACTAGAGATATATGGATACATTTCTTATGAAGACATCCAATTGCAATTCTGTCTCTAAAGATCTCAAAAGTTGTCATGAAGTTAAGAATTTGGTGCAGTATGTTGTTGTATGAATGGAAATCCGTCCTTGGACTTTAGGGGCAAATTTGGAATTGATATAAATATATTTTAGCAAAAATGCCTTCTGAAAAGTTGTAAATCTTTCTTTTATCTTTCTAACGGTATATAGAATGGAAATTTTGGACATCGTAGCTAAAAGTTATGATCTTTATAAGTGGAGACGTTCTAGACACAAAAGTAAGATGAAGTTACTGTTCATCCAATTCGTCTTAACACTGTTCATCCAATTCGTCTCAACACTGTTCATCCAATTCGTCTTAACACTATTCATCCAATTCGTCTCAACACTGTTTATCCAATTCGTCTCAACACTGTTCATCCAATTCGTCTCAACACTGTTCAGCTAATTCGCCTCAATATTGTTTATCCAATTCATCATATCACTATTCATCCAATTCATCTTAACACTGTTCATCCAATTCGTCTTATTACTGTTCATCCAATTTGTCTTAGTACTGTTCATCTAAGACAAAGCAAAAGTAAGACGAAGTCACTGTTCATCTTCTGACTTCTGTTCTATTTTTGAGCCTTTAGAAGATAGAATTGGCTTTCGAGGTCTTTATGAAAGTCGTAGACCTCGACGTCTTCTTTCCAATGGTCCAAAAATTAAATCAATCTGACATTTCTTGTGAAAGTTATGGAAATCTCACCAAATCAGGTTCGTTTTGATTGAAGTCATAAACATGGTTGCTTCTTTTGTCCATAACTTCTTCTCCAGACCTCTAAATGACTTGATTCTTGAACCATTGGTTTTTTAAAACATTGATCTACATCTCCACCAAGAATCATAGCTATCTGAATTGAATAGAGAAATATTGAGTGAAAAGAGTGGTACGGGTACAGTGAGTGTGCTCTTAAAGGACATGAACTGGTGTTATGCCACTAAACTTCCTTCAGTATTTCGATGATTTCTGGAGTTCTACTGATCCAAATGAGATGATTTTTGTTTTGAGGTAAACTAGAGACATGGGAATACAAATGGTATGAAGAAATTGGAATCTAATTCAGTCTCTAAGATATTTAAATTCCAGATGAAAATTTCCCGAGTTTATCATGAACATGCAATGTACATAATTCATGCCATACATGTGCATTATCGAATACTTATGATGGTGAAAATTGTGATATTGTGTTTATTATTTGCTATAGAAGGGCAACTGGAATGTCAACCTTTAGACGTTGCCAGATCTTTCAAGTATTAGCTTCGGGAGCAACTTGTAAGTCAACCTAGATGTTTTCCTCGGATTGATTTGATTTGATTCATTACACTTCCAATATTATTAAATTGTTTGTGATCTGTTTCCAAATTCTGGACTTGAAATCTGAGGAGTATAATAGTTGGGAACGTATTGGAATTGCTTTGGTTTAATGTGAAACCTTGTACAATATATGTGATTCTCAACGTAAGTTGAATGTCGGACTAGGGTCCGATGATAATGAGTTCTGATTAGACATCATATGTGATTATCTGATATGACATAATCAGTATTAATGCATTTCATAAAATGCATGCTCAGATAAAGGCGTTGTGACTTGAGTAGCCAGTTTGAAGCGCTTCCACGTAGAGCCTTGCTCCGTAATTTCTGATTTTGCATATAGAGCTATGCTCCGTGATTCTGTTCTAACTAAGCCCTATGGGCCAATATTTGTATAAGTATATGATAGGCACTGGGTCACAATAATAAGAATGAATGTGAGTCTCATGTATATGGCATTATAAGACTAAATTTTCCTGAATGATTTGCAAAGTGGAAATGAATGATAAATTGATATGAGCTGTCTGCTATGTTGAACTGTGTGATCATATGAGATAATAAGTTATGTGAATAGCAGGAATATTAATATGATCTGAATGAATATCTGTGAAATATGTGATATGTGTGCAAGATTCAGTGAATTCATCAATGATGGTTCATTCATTGAGTTTGCAAAACTCATTAAAATTGCAACGTTGCCTTTTCAAGACCGAGAGACGACTCTAGCTACTGAGGGGCTCTACTGCCTTGTAGATTGTGTCTTGACAAGAGTAGTGACGTCATGGCTCAAAGGTCGGTCAGCTAGGATTTTTGGGTGGCTTAGATAGATTTGATGTATCTTTCCTTCTCATATAGTACTTTTGTAATTGATTTGGTGAATGTACACATAGAACTTATTGGGGGGACAATGTAGACATTCGGTGGTTAAAAAAAAAGAATTTGTAGATTTCTTATGATGCTTTACAAGTGATTTTAATACCATGCCATGTGAAGTGAGTGTAGTGATGGAACGTAGTGTACCCTTATCCTCGAGTATGTGTTAGAATGACTTTCGGGCATCCCGGTGCATTTTCCTAGGGTAAGGGGCGCTACACATTACGTATTGAACCTTCCTTTAGTGGGTTTCGTGATGATATGACATTTACATTCCCTCCAATGTCAATATGAAATTTGTCAATTATAATTGGTTATATTAGAGGGAAAACAAAGATAACTAGAAATACAACACATAAATAAAAAGGAGATGACATTTATTAAAGAACTCTACAATGAATACTTTAGCTAGTCAATAAGAAAAACCGGAATTCTATAAGTATCAGGATGCACATCATTCTCTCTACCTTAAAATTTGAATTGCTGCTTTGATTTTTTATTCTTATGCAAAATCTTATATATAAGAATATGAAAAAATTGATTATTTCATCTCTTTAATTGATTTTTTGAAACATCCTTGGAAAATGAAAATTCTTATAGTACCACACCTATCTAAATGATAGTAACACATATTAAGCCTAATGGAGCAACTAGATTTTCTTTGTATATAACTTGGGCAAAACTTGAGGACTCACCTATTGAACTTCTTTGAGATGATAAGAGAACTCTTATGGTTAGAATGTAGACATTATCTAGTAGTAAATGAGTTATTTTGGGCATTTCATAGGAAGTTATTTTCTTCAAATATGGAATTATTAATAAGCATTTAAAATGTTCATTAAGAATTAGTGCTAACATTACAGGCATAAAACAATTCATTGGTGCAAAAAAAAGAAGATCATTAAAGGTCATCTTAAATAGCTACATAAGGAGAACATTAAAAACACACATATTTTCTCAATATAGGTAAAGCTAACATTGAAATCAATACAAGATGAACTATATAGTGATCTAATATTGACAAAATTTTAAGAGCGTGAGAAGCTGGTTTTGATCGATCTCTCTAGGCTATCTACTATGATTATTCCTTGATGAAGCAAAGATCAAGTGTTGTATGACTTAAAGGTGGTGATATGAGCTCCTTTTTCTTTCATAAAGCAGTGGTATCCAGGAAGTGCATCAATAGAATCACTACTATTCAAATGGATAATCACATCATCTCTGATCAAAAGCATCTATTATAGGAAGCTGTTAGCTACTTCTTTAGTTGCATGAACTCTCCCACCAATGCTCACTCCTTAACAGAGTTGATTAAAGACATAATGAAGGATTATATACCCTCACAAGAACCTAAATTCCTATCTAAATTTGTCATAGTGCAAGAGGTAGAAATTGCTCTAAAATCCTTCTTCCCTTTAAAAGCTTCAGGGCCTGACGGTTCCAATACTAACATCTTCATTAAAATATGCTCCTTATTAAAGATACGGTAGTGGAAGAAATTATGGTATTTTTTAGAAATAGGAAATTAATAAGTGATATCAACAGATCCTTCATCACATTGATCCCCAAAAGTGGAGAATATAAAATTTTTAATTATTATCGACCTATTTTTCTACAATTCAATTTAAAAGGTTATAGCCAATGTACTAGATGAAAG
The DNA here is from genome assembly GCA_026413385.1 of Erythroxylum gracilipes. Taxonomy (NCBI): domain Eukaryota; kingdom Viridiplantae; phylum Streptophyta; class Magnoliopsida; order Malpighiales; family Erythroxylaceae; genus Erythroxylum; species Erythroxylum gracilipes. The sequence continues at coordinate 35,162,350 of JANZLC010000002.1, forward strand.
ACTGAAGAAAGATATTGCTAATCACATTAATCAGACTCAAGGTGCCAATATTCCTGGTAGGAAAATGGGAGATAACATCATCCTAATGCAGGAACATGCAAAAAATTACTCTAAAAAGAAAGGGATTGCCTGATTAAGGTAGATCTCCAGAAAACCTATGACAATGTGGATTGGAGCTTCCTGACTAATGTTACGAAGGGGATGGATTTTTCAGAAACTATTATTGATTTGATGCAATACTACTTCTTTACACCAACTTTTAATATAGAGGTGAGTGGTGAACCCATTAAGGAAATCAAAAGCACCATAGGATAAGGCAAGGTGATTCCACATCCTTATATTTTCTTTTTACCTTAATTTTCTTCAACATATTACTTAAAAAAGTGGTGGAAAGAAGTAAACATTTATCATTATATGTGTAAGAAACTTAACATCACTAATCATAGCTTTACAAATGAACGTTTTTTAATTTTCAGAGGTTAGCAAGGGATCAATTACAACCCTAATGATTGCCTTAAAGATGTTTACTAGAATCTTTGGGCTTGAAGCCATATCTACTAAGAGTGCCTTCTACATCTCTAATAAGGCTTTGGATTAAGAGTAAGATATATAGATCTTTACCAACTTTTTCAAGAAGTCATTGCCATTTAATTATCTTGGCATCCCAATCTTAAGAACTAGAACCTTATATGGAGATTTCTAAACCTTAATTGACAAAATTCAAGATAAAATCTTAAGCTAGAGCTACAAAACACTTTCTTTAATAGGTAGAGTCTAGTTGATAACAACTATTATTAGCTCCATTAATATGCATTGGGCACCTCATTTGGATTTTTCTCAAACATTCATCAAAGAAATTGTTAAAACACTTAGGAAATTCTTATGGTTTGAAAATAAAATAGGTGGTAGCCTGCCTTTAATTAAGTGAACTGATATGTGCACTCCTAAGTAATATTGATCAGAATATGATCCGAGGGATCCCTTAACTATTAGGGATACTAGAACGAATCGCACTCCTAAGTAATATGGAGGACTCAATATGATACCTCTGAAAACTCTAAACACAGAGATGCTTACTAAAAGAGTATGGAGACTATTCGAAGATAAACAATCCTTATAGATAAAATGAGTACATGAGTACTATATCAAATGCATGAATTTCTAGCACTTCAAACTCACAAATTTTGCTTCCACCGTTATAAAACAAATTGCCAAAATTAGAAGCTTAGCTAGGCTGAATATTGTCAAGAAAATTGAGGATGATAACATCACTTCATTTTTGGCTAACAATTGGAGGGAACTTGGACCATTAGAAAACAGTTAGGACCTTGCTCCTCTGAGAAACATCATACATGATAATGACATAGCTACAACTGCTATGAAACATAAGGATGCAATGTTGAATGTCATTTTATGTCCTATTCTCTTCAATAATATCAAATTTAATGCAAATATAGAGGATAGGTACATTTGGAGACCATCTAGTAATGATAAGTTCTCTAACATGTCTTGCAGAAGACTTTATCAAGGCATTATAGCTAAGGTAGCTTGGCATAGAGTAGTTTGGTCCAAGTACATCATACCACATGCATCAACAACCATATAGAGGGCAATTAGAGGTAGTCTTCTGACCATTGATAGACTTAACAAATACATAAAAATGTTAAATTGGTGTGCTTTTATGTAGGAATGTATAGGAGAGCATACCACACTTAAATTTTCAATGTCACCGTGCCAACAAACTATGGAGATTGATATTGGACAAATGCAACCAATGTAATCCATAAATTAATTGGCCACACATTATTCAATGGAGTTCAACATACAACAAGAAGTGAGGCAAGCATATGTGTTATAATGTAGCCCTTTCATATTTAATTCTGGCCATTTGGGATGAAAGAAACAACTAATTTTTAAGAACACAAGCAAAAGTAATGAATAATTTTGTCGGGAGATTCTTCACAAAGTCAGACGTCACATATGTGTTTTTAACAACAAATTTTACACTACAGCTTCAATCACAAATTCTTAGAACATTTAATCCTCTACAAATATCCTAGCTAAGCACAAAGAATTTTTAACAGGTTAATAGTATAGCAAGGAATTGTAATTAGTGAACTTCCTTCCATACCCTTGTTAGGCTTTTTGTATAACCTTCATCTATCTTGATTGCCTGTAATTTAATTCAATTATTATTAAAAAATATATACTAATTTTACATTTATAAAGAATTTAACCCAACAAGGATATTTCATTTTGAGTTCTAATAATATTGATTTTTACTATTTATCAATGACACAATATCCTTGACCTTTTTTACTGTATTTTTTTAAAGAAAGAAAATGCTATCAGATCTATATAGCAAACAAAACCTCATTGTAAAGTTGGTACGTGGGTGATCGTCTGGGTTCTTGTGGATATTTATTTACATAGACACAGACAAACACCAACACTTTTGGTTCATAGATTGAGATGATCTTATTAAATGGTTTTATATCTTTAGTGAATAGGACAAAATCACAATGGAGGATCCCCTTTATCTATTATAGATTTACTTGTATTAACTTTGTGAGTCTGTTTGTAGGGAAAATGAAAGGAATAGCTTTTATTAAGGATCCTGATGGTTATTGGATTAAAATCTTTGGTTTAAAGAGTATTGGAAAAATAGCTATTGTTCCTGCTTGATCTGCATGAGGTAGTGCCTCTCTTATCCTTTTTTTTCTTAGTTATGTCTTCTTACTACTCTAGGTTCCCATAGAAAGAGCATGTGTAGGATTTTACTCTCCAAGAGCGCATTTTCTGTTGCTGTATGTAGACATGTAAACACTTCTTTTATTTGATGGAGATTTTGTTGATCATAAAATGCTTAGAAGTTTCATGTTAAATAAACATTGACATATTTTCTGCTTACAAGGGCTTGATCTTGTCATTACTGAATAAAAAGATAGCTAGCATAAGATTCAGTTGCCTTCTATCATAAGCTTTATTTTCAACTTTCGCACTCTTTATTATAGCATTTGTTAAGAGTATATTGTTATTTTGATGTCATTCCACCTTATAAATTGCTAGTAAATTACATCTACTTTTTCTTGATAAAGGTCATTTAATTAAATAAAACACCCTGATGACTATTAGTCATTAATGGTCTTTGTAGAAATTACAACTAATGATGATGGAAAACCTTGTTAGTGTTTTATATTTTAATATCTATTTTAGTGCATTGAAAGGTGTAAAAGGTTAAAATAAAAATTACTTAAATTGAAAGAATAAATGAGAAGATTTCTACATTAAATCAATAACATTTAAGAAATAGCCTAAAAGGTTAAAAGGTGTAAAAGGTTAAAAAAAATTACATATAAGAAATGCAAATGATTCTCTGACTGAAATATCATTTACTAATTGGGGACAAAAGTATGGTTTTATTACAATGCCTTAAGTATGTTTAGGATCAAGAAAGGATATAAGTTAGAAATTGGAATTGGGATTTTGAGGACCGTGGTAGCTAACTGTTTGTTTGATTAGCGTCTTCAACATGTCGAGACGTCTTTTCTCATATCAAGGTAAGATAGAGGACTTACCACTTTTAGCAGAAGACGTCTAATTTCAAGTTTCTGATTGCGACTCCTAACAATGCTGCTATTTTTGTAAAAGTAGAGAAGAGGACGACAGATTTTAATTCAAAATGGCCTTTCAAGACTTTCGGTTGTCTTGATGGAAAATCGAAACATTAACTCCATACCCATTACGTAGTACAGAAGAACAAACACGATGGGATGAAAAGCGTCTTACCCAGAAGAAAGGCTCGAGTGTCGAACGCTAGGAAGGGAGAGTGACGTTTCTGGAGATGAGGCAGATGGAAGAACACGAGGTGTGAGAGAGACGAAGCAGATGAACGAAGAGGAGGTGCGACAGAGACGAAGCAGTTGGAAGAAGCAGATGGAAGAAGACGATAACGTGTGTAGGTTTCAGATAGAACAGGGTGAGTTTTGTCTTTTGTCATTCTTGTCCATAGGACAACATTTGTCTGTACCTCAATTTTGGATTGGACAGAAATTTCTGTCCTTGTCCACTGAGGACGGAACAAAAATTAATGAAGATAACAACCAAACACCCTGAAGGACAGAACTTTTGCGTCCTTGTCCACTATCCTCACCCCTGAGGACAGTAACCAAACGTAGGGTAATTGTTGTCCAATGGCTCTGCTGATGTTATCGAAGTTATCTTAGATGTTAGTTTGGTTTCTCACTTTTGTAGCTATTTATAGAAAAACTGCAGCATTTCTGAAATTAATTTTTACTTCCACAGCTGCTTTTACGTTCATATATTGGAAAAATTTGCAAGGGTCCAGACTTCAGAGCCTAATGGGATTTGGCATTCCTTGCATTGATTTTCCACTCTTGAAAATTAAACTTAGATAAATGTTGTAACTATATGATAAGGGCCCTAGCAAAGGATCTAGTAACCATCGAGACACGGGGAAGTTTACTTCCTTTCCCTTAGCTGTGTTCTCCCCTTCGACTGGTGAAACTATGCTGACAGCCGAGGTAGAGGCTCGTCCTTGACAGAGCCTCACTCTAACACTAATTATTTTTTGTAAAATTTTTCTTATCCTTTTTATTCTTGGCAGCCCTGAATAATTATAATGGTTTTCAACTGCCTTATCAGCAACCCTCTTCGCTGCCTCCACTAAATTAGCTACCCCTACCTTTGCCACCTTTATTCTTGCCCCTTGCGTAGGTCTTACCCATAAATGCATCATTACTCCCCTCCTCGATTGTGACCTTGTACCCAAGCTCAAACTCTAGATAAACTTGTTGAAGGAGTCCAAGGTTCTCCTAAGTCATATTTTCCTCCTAATTGTCCTCCCAACTAACCAACAGCTCCCGCTAGCCTCTATTAAGCTTTGACCAACCAACACCATATGTCCATCATGAAGAGGGGGTAAGGCTATAACAAAAGTCAGAACCTCCCTTTTGAATTCTTTCGATAAGGAGACGTTAAAAACATTATGAATGTGACTCTCCTAAGGCAATTCCAATTTATAGGCCATGACTCCCACCTTTTCCAACACTTTGAAGGGTTTGAAATACTTAGCGAAAGTTTTTGTGAACTTCGGCATACAACAGACAATTGCCTATAAGGGTGAAGCTTCCCCAATCACCCTCCTTGAAAGATACCTCCCGTAGATTGGCATCATGAGTGTGCTTCATGCACTCCTATGCATTTAGTAGACAGTTACGAGCTGAGTGTAACAGTATATCCCTCTCCCATACATCTCGATCCATTGATTTTACCCTAGTAGAACCCGCCAAATAATTGAGTAGACGCAGCGGATCCCATCCATACACTACTTAAAAGGGTTTTGGGCGTAAGGAAGAGTGGAATGAGGTGTTATAGCAATATTTCACCAAGGAATCCACTCAACCTATTTGTGTGGTCTATCCCCAGTAAAGCAATGAAGATACATCTCGATAGTTCAATTGACAACCTTTATTTGGTCATCAGACTGGGGGTGATAGGATGATGAGAAAGCCAATTTTGTTCCCAACAACCAAAACAACTCCTTCAAAAAGAGACTAGTAAAGACTTTATATTTATCAGAAACAACTGTCTCAAGAAAACCATGTAAACGAAATTTCTCTGTAAAAAAACATGATACATATATAACAATAAAAGGATGAGCGAGGGGAATGAAGTGCGTATACTTGGAAAATCTATCCACCATTATCATCAACACTGATTTCCCTTGAATCTTGGGTAACCCTTCAATAAAATCCATAGAGATATCTGCCCATACCTACTGAGGCATCTGAAGAGGCTATAGGAGCCTGACAGGATGCAAATTTTCTCACTTATTCTGTTGGAAAATTAAACAACTATGCAAAAACTCCACCACTGCGGCTTTCATCCGCTGCCAAAAGAAATCAACACCCACTCTTTGCAACGTCTTTTGAATCCCTTCGTGGGCCATGCCATGAATCCATGGAAGGATGGTTTGCACCAAGGGGGAAGTGGGTAACAAGTAAACCTTCCCCTGAAAAAATACCAGGATGGTATGCCATGAATCCATGACTGCCCATTTCGAACTTGTTGCTTCGTTTTCAATGCTGTCCCGCAACTACTTCAAGGTCTCCAATGTTGCCACCTCTTGTTGAAGGGCATCAAAGATGTTTGCCCGAGATTGGGATTTGGCAAAGATCTAGCTGTCCACTTTACCTTGCGGAGAAAAGGCACTGTAACCCGATTAAGCCTCCCCGCTTTGTATTCCACCCTTAAATTAAAACCCATTAATTTACTAATCCAACCTTGTTGGGGAGAAGTAGTTAACCTTTGTTCTAACAAGAACTTGAAGCTATAGTGTTGGGACCCGATCCGAGAACCGGATCCCAACCGAAAAACGAAAACGGAAAAACGAAAACTAATCGGAGCAAACCGAACACTCGGATAACACATTGCGAAAGATCATGAATCGGAATACGAATAACAAAGCGGAGACAAAATGAAAGAAGCAAACTGAAACAAACACCGACATCCGTTTCAAACACAAAGCATAGCAAACTAATCGCGTTGGAGGCACTAAGACATTTCAAATCCGGTATAAATCCCGATATATTTTTTTTTTCCATTCCTTCCTCTTTATACGAAACCATTCCAATTTCCCTTTTGGAAATTATGCTTAATCAAACTCAATTCATAAATTTCTTCTAAACCAATTTATACATATCC
>JANZLC010000002.1:35193989-35206740 GCA_026413385.1 Erythroxylum gracilipes
CAATGTCGGCCAGCTGACCCACCACGAGGAGGGAATGCTTTCACTAAAACTTAGTTCCTTAGTATTTATAGGAAGGCCTAGATACTTCAAAGGAGGGGAATGTCTAGACATTCAAGTTATGAATGCATTGTTGTTAGTAAGGAGATCTGCACTTGCTGTAAGCATAAATTGACTCAAGTGAAGATTAATACCTAGAAGACTTCAAATTGTTGTAAGGTTTCCATTAGGAGAGACACAAAGCTCAGGTCAGCTTTACATAGTAGTATAAGATCATCAACAAAGCATAAACTAGTTATAGATACTAGCTTACACTTAGTATGCTACTTAAATTTTAGCTCCTTAGCTACATTTAAACTTCAACAATTAAGAGAAAGCTCCCATACAAATAATAGATAGATAGGAGGATAGTGGATCCCTCTATCTCAGCCTTTTGGCTCCTTTAAAGATCTTAGTAGGTGTCTCATTAATCAAAATTCCAAAAGAAGCATATGTTATGCAATCTCTAATCTCATTAATGAAAATTAATGGGAATCCCATTACCTTTAGAATCTATAACAAGAAGCTTCAATTCACACTATCTTTATGGATCCACCTTTATATAGCAATTTAGAGGGGCATTTGTTCTGGTATATCCTTTCAAAAGCTCTTAAACTATTAAGATATTATCTTCAATCTGCCTATTTCTAAAAAAGGCACCGTGATTATAACTAATAATGGAATCGAGCATTGTCATCAACCTGTCAGCCAATAGCTTTATAATAATCTTGTAAGAGTAAATTTAAGCATGAAATTAGCCTATAATATCCAAAGGAGCCAAGATTTGTAAACTTAAAAGCCAAGTATAAATATGTTATGTTAATCTCTTTGAGAAGGACTCCATTTTGAAAGAATCCCTATCTTTGACTAATTTTATAGTAAAAATGGATATTCAATCAACTTGGTCTAGGATCTTTCGTGCCACTCATTTTAAAAATCACATTATGTATTTCAATAACTTCCATTAGTCTAATAAGGTTTCCTGCTTCATCATTCAAAACTCTGGTAGAAATAAATAATCTTTGAGCCTCCATAAATGAGTTAGAAACATAGCCCGTCCCTAGTAAATTTCTATAGAATTTAACCACTTCCTTCATAAGTCCTCTTGATTTTTTTTGGCTTAGAAATTGAGCCCTTTTTTATCATTCAAAAAGTTCATATCCCTAGGATTTATAGCTACTGTCTATTGGATAAAAGTCAACTTCTCTTTAGCCTTGTCAATGTTCTCTTTAATGTTTAGAGACCTCCTAGCATTAATGAGCTTAATTATCCTTTAATTGATTTTAGTTTTTGTACATAAATGTATTACTTTGTTTCATTGAAGTCAAATTATTTTCTTTTATCCACAACTTTCTGAACTCCATTAACATGTACTAGAAAATTATTGAATCTGAAAGGTGATTTCTTACTGACCTTGGAGAATAAATTATCATAACTAGGGTGTGGTTAGAGAATAGAGGATCCAAAGGCTAGTTTTTGGTTTCAAGGAATTAAATCATCCAGTCTAAATTCACAAGTGCTATATATAGTTTTTCACCCTATGAACCATCTTGAAGAATGCTTATTACTCCATATAAATATGTGGCCATCATATTTTAGATCAGTTAGCTCCATTTCCACAGTACAATCATAAAAATACTAATTATAATTCATCAGGTTACAATTACCTTCAACTTCGGTCCTGTATAAGGTAGAGTTAAAGTTACTAACCCTTTGATTCTTTATAAGCCACCTAGATTCTAACTCCTGGATATGCAGTAATGAAACCATAAATGAAAGATGCAAACACTGATTTATCCTCTAGCCTAAAGTGTACCTTAATGTGCATAATTTTCTAATTGGCTTCAAGTATATCCATCTTTATTAAATTTGCATTGTAACAAATGATAATCTTACCAAAAGTATGAGATTGATGATTGGAGATCATCTCCTAATAGGCCCAATCTATTCATACACAAAAGTTGGCTCTAATGTAAAGTACATTAGGAAAGGCCTTCTCATTTTAAGTCCTGAAAAAGTTATCTACATCATTTGCATAAGAGCAAGACGTATTGAAAAAGTTATCCACATCCTTTACATTAAAGGCATTGGTAGCACATGAGCTTTGGAATCAAATGTTTGCGACCATAGAAAGAACATTCTAATTCTTGATATTGGTATCTTGAAGAGGTGGAACAAACATTAGTGGAAACTGAACCTAAGTAAGGATTAAAAGTATGTGATGAAGTTGTTATAATAAGCCTTGTCATATATGGAGTAATTATTCATTTGACCCCTTTTTCCCAAATTTGTTCATCAAGCCAAAGTTTTTTTTGCAAGCCAACTCTTCCAATTGTATTTTCTCTAGTTGCATGACCTCAAAACATTTTCCTTTCGGTTCTTATGAAATAGGAGTTACATTTATCTAATTGCTTTTCCTTCAAGGGAATTGTAGTGACTTATGCGAGCAATCACCTCTAAAGAAAGAAGAACCTAAAGCTTATTATTATCTCCCTACACACGTTAATAGTAGATTAGCGTAAAGACTTTGGGATACTGAAAAGATTGAATAATTAAATTTATTCGAACTCTCATTTATCTTTATACATAATTGAGTCTTCATTAAGATCCTCAACAACATTAAAACAAAAGAATCTTCATTTATCTATTTCATGCTTTAATATGTATCACTTGAAATCTATACATGAGTGTAAACTGAATTTGATCTTAATTGAGTCTGTACCAATTTTTCCATAACAAATCGACGCAATAATATGTCTCCATCATTCTAATGAGATCTCTATGCTTTCTTGAAGTTCGTTCACAAAATTCTCTCATTTAGCACTGCCAATCCTAAAGTCTCTGCTTCAAACAGTTGTTTTTTGTCCAACTCTTCATGTCGTATATTATACATAGATTATGTAAGAAGCTATAGACACGTCGTACCTAAAGTTATCAATCAATAGTAATCTGTTATGTTGCATGTGACTTGGCCCTATCAAAATATCAAATAAGGATGCATGGTTGGTCCTCAAAATGTCAAATAAGGCTGCATGGTTGGTCCTCAAAATGTCAAATAAGGTTGGCTTTCAGTGGCTGCATGGATTCAACAATAACGTCTTCATGCAAATTCAACAATATACAATGCAAGGATGTCAACAATTATGGCGCAGTAGGTAGGAGGATCAGCTATAAATATGATGATAGGCTTAGAGGAAATTACACTCATTCCTTCTTTCCTTTGCTAAAATCCTCTATCATTTTGTATACTTCTAAGCCTTTGTACCATTCTCCACATATTAGTAAAAGTGCTCACCCTCCGGCCGTGGACGTAGGTCACATTGACCGAACCACGTAAAATCTTTGTGTTATGTCCTATTTATTTTTGTCTCTCTTTATTTTCGTTATTATTTATCGGGCTATTAAATTCCACCGGGATCCGATCTGAAGGGCATTTTATCTTTACAATATATATATAGCATACCAAGTTCTTGATGACAAGTCAGCGGTGGGACTTCGAATCTTCTAAAAAATGACAGAATCAACGACACATACGGTCCACGAAATGGGATTTGGATTTGCAGATTTGGAGGTGATCTGCGTGGTTTAATGAAGATCAAGTTGTACAGTCCAAATCTAATACATTCCAGCAAATGCTAAACAAAGCAAGGATCCTGCAATGTGCTTTATTTATTTTTCTTTGATCTTATAATATGTTTGTTTTGAGTTTTAAATTATGGGAAATAAACGTGAGGTCAACTTGCTCCAAAATTTCGATGTTTCTATAGCAACAGAATAAGAAAGAGATATTCTTCTTCGAGGTCCATATCTTTCGGATCTTCTCACGTCTTGTATACTTAATTAATTCTTTGGCTGAGGGTTATGAAAAGTATAATGAAGACTGTCATGAGTATCTTCTGTCAAATATTTTCTAGTCATATGATTAACTAGTGGTCAAATGTATATGTAAGAACAATTAGTGACAACATTGATTTTTTTCTTAAGCAGTTAAGTACTCTCAAAGAGGTAATATAGTATCAGCGGAATTCATTGCACGTATATTTATTACATAGCAACAAATAGAGGACAAAAACTGAAAAATCAATAGTGGAAAACCATAAAAGAAGTTTTTCTTCTCTAAAACTTCATATCAATCGTTACTATACATGTAATTGTTTGGAAGTTAGGAAGACTACCAAAATAAAATTGGTTCTTTAAATAGAAGACAATAATTATGTTAAGAAGTAATTACTTTAGTTACTTTAATAATTCAAATCTCTAATTTTCTAGTAAGTAATAAGACCTCAACATGATCAGTCGGGTTATTCTATAATACATTATCTTTTTCAAAAATTAGTACTCTCAATTCGAGGATGTGTGTGGTCATATTACTTAAATCAAGGTTGAACACAATAATATGTACAATGGCAAAGGATAAATTGAATGATCCACCGTGTTCCACGGCCCTAACACTGTGGCATGTAGGTGCTATGTTATAGGGTCCTTTATTTTTTTCCTAAGTTACTTCAAATTGGTCCAATTCTTCTCCGGATTCATTCCTTTTCTTTGAAAAAGAAAAAATAAAACTAGGAATAAAATATTTTGAGTATCAAATTCTTTAAAATTGTCCAAAATATAAGTGTAATATTATGAAAACTATGCTAAAAGTAATTAATATTTAGCATACATCAAACTCTCCGATACTTAAGCATTTGCTTACCTTCAAATAAACCAATTTCATCATTCTATCTTCGATAAGAAATAAATGTCAAACAAAAGTATTCAAAATTCCCTATTACTCACCTAATTATAAGTATCGTCAAAATGCTAGGCAACCAACTACTTGAGTCAATTCAATATACTTCATAATCTTTCAAACTTCAACTTAAATCCCAAAATTCAACTTCATGTATAAGATGGACATACATAAGATAAATTGCTTCAATTTTCAAATTCAATCCTCTTATTAAATATACATAAATTTAAACAAAACAAGAGCATTAAAAACTCGTTTAAAAAGTCAGCTAGCCTTTTTATGTGAAAGTAGACATTTTATCATAAATACTTCTAGTTATTTAGCTAGGTCACTATTTCAAAGTGTACTAACATCACTCTTTAACTTCCAAATTTTTATTAGTATAAAGCTTTGGAGTAAAATTATTTGTACTTATTTATTCATAATTTTATCTTTTTCAAGATAATGAAAATGCTCAAAAGAAGTTCCAACTACTTAATACATGCACATTTTACATAAGGAATATTTAAGATTATATTAACAAATGGAAAGTTCAAAGAAATAAGTGCTCTTTTGTGTAAAGTTTGGACTAAAATTAGTAAATTATTATTATATCAACAAATCATGCTGACCAAAAGTCTGATTTATATTTCAACATTTCACAAAATATTTAAGTAAATTCATACTTTTATTTCTAATGTTACATTACTAAAACAACACTTATTGCACCAAAAATAGATGCAAAAAGTAGTATATGAGATAATAATAGAGATTTATTTAAATCTTTTATGAAAATTTGTGATAGGAATTGAACTATTGTCTAATGACTAATTATTTTGTACTCTACACTAGCATCTAATGGGTCATGATTGCACAATTGTAACTCTACATAGGCTAATTGAAGGCCAAATTACTAGAATTTACCATAAACTTAATTTTGATAAATGTTAGTGTAGCATTAGTACTATTTCGAAAATGTTAAAATACTATGTACTACAATATATAATAGTATAAACTTTACTTAAATCTTTTGAAAAATATTAAAATGCAATGTAAACCTTTGGCCATAATATTTAAGTACCATGCAAAACTTATTTTTTTAGTTTAGTCCATATTATAAAGTTTTACCAATTAATTAAAGCCCACTCTTGCACCAATGCATAGACATGGTGTCTTTGACCTCCAAACAATCTTCTATATTCTAATTTTTATGAAAGAAATATCTATAATTTGATAATTTCTTTAATGGACCCTCTTTTAGTTTTTTATAATAGAATTATATGTACAATGGTATAATCTATTGTTAGTTCTTTTTGCTTAAAATTATAGTTCTAGTCGTGTAACATCCACTATAAAAAAAAAAGTGTCATTTAGCCGCAGAATTTACTGACAAAAAACGTTTAAATTTTGTCTGTAATTGCCAACAGTTTATTTTTTGTGGTAAATTTTGATCGCTAATTTCTCATTTTCTTGTTGTGATTAATAAAAAGGTGTCTATTTGACTAATTACTAAATTTAAAGGGGCGCTTTAGTAAATGACAATCCATTGTTTAACATTACAAGAAGTACTTCCATTCTTCTTTTAATTAAAGTACCATGACACAACTCCAATTCAAGTCCTTGCACAAGTTCAAACAAATTAACACACAACTTCACCGGTTTATTCACTCGATCTAGTTCATAACAATGACAAATAACATTTCACAACTTCACTTCTCGGGTTCCTCATGCTGAAAACCCAAGGCAGGTTGAGCAGTTGAGATTCCTGTTCCCTCATCGGCGATCGTCATTAACCTTGAGTCCTTGTCATCAACACCAATGTCGGTGACTGGGAGGGTTAACAGACGACACTTGTATTTGACCCCCGTCATTTTTCGGAGCCGTCGTTTCTCCAAAAAGGCCGTAACCACCATGTCGTACCCTACAGTGTGCCCGACGGTACGAAACTTGTGGTCCAACTGGTTTTCCTGCTTCAGCCAAATGAACCCAGTTGTGCGATTGAACCCTATCTCTTCTATGTTTTTGAGAGGCAATACTCCTGTAGGAAGCTCCATCTCTTCCAGGAGCTTCACTGATTTTTCCCTGCAGAGTGCGTCCCCATAGTATATCTCTGCCCCTTTTCTATGGTTCTCTATTTCCTGAGATGCCATTTCTGAAACTCACTTTGATTCAGTTTCCTGCAGTGAATTAATTCAGGGAGCGGTCGTCAGAATATATATAGCATATCAAGTTCTTGATGACAAGCCAGCGATGAGACTTCTGAATGTTTCTGACATAATGGATGACGACAAATATACAGCTTATGAAAAGGTATTTGGATTTGGAGATTTGCAGTTGATCTGCGTTGTTTTCTGAATATCAAGTTTCATAATCCTCCAAAATCTTATATATTCCAGCAAATGCTAAACAATGCAAGAAAAATCTTACGAATGGTTGATGTGCAATAACTTATTGAACAGATTCTTGCAAAATTTTGAACACAGGATCCTGCGATTTACTTTATCTATTTTCTTTAATCTTAGAATATGTTTGCTTTGAGTTTTAAATTACGGGGAAGAAACATAATAAGTTTAACTATAAGACATTAAAGGTAAACTTATAAATAAAATAAAGTGATGACTAATTTCAAAATAATTAATAAAAGTGAATAAGTATATATCTAAATTAAATTTATCTCTTTGATGAAATGTAACAGGCATCTCAAAATTATCGTACGCATCCTTGTATGCCTCTATTTCTGAGCTAAAGTGATCATATATCATCTTATATATAACGACTGTTGTGATAGTTAATAGCATTCTCTTATTAACTTCAGTTTTTTGTAAAAATTGGTCTAAAATAAACAATAGAATTAAAAAATGCCCTCGTATCAAACAATAGAGAGTAAATTTGTCATTTTCATCTTTCATTGATAACTATAAGATAAGGTGTATACAAGGAAGACATACAAGGAAGACCTGTTTTCAAATTACCATTGATTGTTTCCTTTGCCTTCTCCATGTTATCATAAAAATAATTTATTGTTACCTTCTCATCATTATCAATCAGATGAAGTGCTCTCATCAAAGGCACACAAACTTGGATGACAATTAACATTGGGACCAAATTTTTTGATCTTTAAGTATAATTTTATAAACCTCCGTTACAACATTAAATCTGACATATTGAGATGCAACTTACTTATCACTTGTAAACTTTGTCTCAATTCATTCTTCATTAAAACAAAGAACTAAAGTGATAAGAAATTAGTGACAAATCTTGCAATGGTTGGACAACACAAATTCCTATCATTAGTGAAACCCTTTCTCTTCAAAATCAAAATACATACACAATTATAGATAAACATGTTCAATGGTATTACTTTTTGTAGAGTTTCATTAATGATAGTAAAGCATCTATATTGTCCTATATTTTCCAGCATCAAGTCAATGTAATGTGCAAAATAAAGAGTCTAATAAAAAGAATTATACCTACTTTACAACCTTTTTGCAACTGCTTTATGAACAGAATCATTGTCAATGATGAACTGTATAATGTTTTAGGCCTAATCTCATTTACAACTTCATCAAATATCTGAAACAAATTATCAATATTTCTAACAAAGCCAAAAGCATCAATGGACTTCAAAAACATCATCTGTTCAGGAAAATAAACCAAAAATTGATAAAAGGCTCATGTATTTTATTTATTTAACCATCACACATGATTGAATACCCATAAATTATCTAAGTCATTCTTTTCTTAAAATAAACTATTGAATAAATAAATAAATAAGGGGTAAGAATTTGTAAGTGTTTCTTTAAATTCCATCTGCTAATCCTTTATGCATTCTATATTAGAGATGGACATATGATTACTGTAAATATGCACATAGATTCCCACTTTTGTAATGTGGCTCAGCAAGAACATTCTGTACCTGCCAGTTCCTTAGAGGTTCCATCTTCATCTCACAAGAGGGCTAGCAATTTCATAAACTTTATTTTCATGTACAATCTCCATAATCCAGTAGATTATGTTATGTAACACCCATTATTTATCCAATATATTACCCTTAAAAATCCTATTGTTTCTTTCTCTCTACACGACATAAACACAAAATGTGAACATTGTCTTTAGAAAGTATGATCCTTACCCAAGTTCCTCATCATCTAGTTTGCCCACGTTAAAACTTCACTCCAATCCAATTTTGGACAAATAATCATAATAATTACTAAATGGTAAACCAAATTGAGCTAGAGAATTAACATTAGAAAAAGAGGTGATGAATATTTTTAGGTCCCATTCTATATAACACACAAAGACCATCTAGGTAACCATGTAATATGTCCTTAATATTTGGTCTTAGTTTAACAACTAATCAAGTAATGAAAGAGGTCTTAGGGATTAACAATTCTTTTAGGGACATAGGGTATGAGGACAGGCAAGAGGAGTTAATAAACACCTTGGATGGGTCTAGTATCTAGATTATATTGTCCTCCTCTAATGGACTTGGACGATAATTAAGATAGAAAGTTTTGACTAAATCCTCTAACTGGACTATTCCAGTTGCAACTTTGTATCACCATATTAACTATTGAATGAAGAGGAAGGCTAAGGGACTCAACTTCATTCAATGGACTATGATTAGTTCAATTACCAAACCAAAACCTATTTAAGTTACCATTCCCAACTATAGTATTGATATATGGGTAGACCACCTCTCTTCTCTTTAACAGTTGGATAAAAGTCTAAGAATGTTCTCCATCAATTCTTAATTTCCAAATACATGAATTATTTAAATAGTACTTATTCACCTATTTTGACCATACGACATTCTTGTCCTTGATCAACCTCCACAGTCTTTTAGCTACAAGGACATTCTACATGGTTTAGATGGATACCAAACTAATGCCTCCTTACTACTTAGTTTGGCACAAATAATCCCATTTGAATTTAGCCCCTTTAGAACATTCAAATTTTTTTGTCTATAATTTTTTTTATGATTTTCTCAATCTCCTTGTTTAACCTTCTAGGTAGGAGTAAGTGAGAGCTCTAACGAGTCATGTTCCTCAAGACAAAAGTGTTGAGTTGTAGTTTACCAGCACCTAATAGGGATTTGTTCTGCCGTCCATTTATTTTCCTTTTGAACATCTCCAAGAGAGGTGCACAATCATCAAACTTAGATTTTTTAGAGATAATAGGAACCCCCCATATATTTGAAAGATAGTTGATAAGGACTTAGACCTGAGATGGTGCTTAACTCCTAAAGATTAAGCACATCCCTTAAAATATAAATTCTACTCTTGAGTTGGTTTATTCTCAGACTTGAAAGTTTAGTAAAATCCATTAGAGTGTTCCTTATAAGTCTTAAAAGAGGACATATCTACTCCACAAAACATGATTACTTCATCAACAAAGGCAAGTTCAGTAATTCTCATCTCTTTACATTTGGCATGGAAAACAAACTTCGAATTTATCATGCCAAAAAAATACTTCAATTGCTAAAAGTAAACAAGTAAGGAGAAATAAGATCCCTTTGTCTAATTCCTTTAACCCCATAGAAAAGCTTTTTAGGCCTACCATTGACAACCATGTTAAAGGAAACATTGGAAACACATGCATGATCCATTTTATAAATTTTTCAGGGAATCTAAAAGTGTAAAGAAAACTAAAAAAACAATTTAGAGAGTCAAAAACTTTGCAAAAGTCTATCTTCATAGTAGAGCTCCTTATATACCTATTAAAATCATACTCCTTTAGCAATTCCTATACCAACAAAAAGTTATTTGAGATAGACCTGACTAGGATAAAGACACCCTAAGTTTGATGAATTATGTCCTTCAATATGGCCTTGAGTCTTCTTGCAAGAATATTGGATACCACTTTATACACTGTATTACAATAAGCTATAAGGTGAAACTCATTCAAGCTTATAGGATTGGGACCCTTAGGAAACAAGCATAAGAAGGTCTTGTTTAGTTCCCTAAGCATCTTGCTTGACTTGAAAAATTACTGCGCTACCTATACTATAAGATCACCTGTCATAGCCCAAGTTTTTTGGAAAAATTGTCCAAAGAACTCATATGGCACAAGGAACCTAATAAGGTTTATACTAAGAAAGAACATCCTTGATTTCTTCAATAGAAGATAATTTAGATAGTTGTACCCTTGATTCAAGGCTGATGGTTATTCTGATAAAATGATCCATCTCACCGTCCATTGAACAACATTCAAGATTTTATCCCAGGAGATTCTGGTAAAATCTGATAATAACTCCTTCAGTACTCTCTTAATCAGTGCAAACCTTCCTATTTTCATCTAATAGAGAGTTAATATTGTTCCTATTCCTTCTTTCCAGAACAAAATTATGAAAAAAAACTTGATGTTATTGTCTTCATTCTTAAGCTAATTAACCATAAATTTTTTCCTCAGTAAAGAATTGTGGTAAAATAGGAAAGTATTGAATTCCTTAAGTCTCAAAGCCTCCTCCATTTGCTTTAAATGCAAGCTATTAGGGCTTAGAAACCTTTGTTCCTATATTGATCTCATATTTTCCATCTATACTTTTGGTCTCTCAATTGTGTGGGGAATCATTCTCCTGTGAAACTCTTTAACCTTTTCTTTGACTAGTTTCAATTTCCTTATAACCTGGAAAGTCTTACAACTTTGTACATTAACCTCCCAAATAGTCTATACCATATTCAAGAATTAAAAACTAACTTAAGGGGATCTAACTTGAAACAAGTAAACTTTCCAAAAACTTTGAAAGAGGTAAAAAAAATCATTTTTAAAAATATTTGGAATATAAATTTTTTATCTTATATAAGGTAATCCAACTTTAAAATTTTTCCCTAGATTGTAAATCACTTTATTTTACATGAGATATTTTAAATATTAATAAATTTATCTTACACGATGTGAAAATGTGTACTTAGATTATAAATCACTTTAACATAAATATTGACGTAGATTGCAATCATTTAAACAATTTTCACAATAAAATATAATATTTTAAATGTTTTTATTGATTTTATCTAGTATAAATATAATGTAAAATTTCTAAATTTAAAATAAGAAATTTTATGTTTATGTGATTAATTTAAGTAGTTTTTAATTTATTTGAATTAATACATATTTTATATGAAATTATAAATAAATTTAAAATATGTGAAAATGAAAATTTTTAAATATTTTCATTTGGATTATAAATTTCTAATCTAAAATACAAAATAAGTTGTCTTATATAATTTTGCTTGATTGTTAAACAACAACCTTATTTATCCTTTCACGTGATTTCAATCGAAATTGAAATTTAATTAAAAAAAGGAGAATGTCTAGAGTGAGAAAGTTCTACTTCTCGCTAACCCTCCTTCTCAAGTCTCTTAGCATCTACGATAAAATTTATAACTATTTCTAGCTTCTCCTCGCCTCCTGCTCTCTGGTTATTCTTGTTCTTTACTTGCATTTCCTTTCCTTTAATTCTCCTTTGCTTCCTTATACCCCTTTACTTTTTTGAAATTTCCCATGTTAAGCTCCCACCTTACTTGCATTCTCCTTACTAATATTTCCCTTTATTTTTCTAAAGCTTCTTGCTTACTTTTGCCCCCTTCCTAGTCCAATCAGTTGTAAAATTTCCCCTAATTTTTCATCTGGTTTGTCCTTTTTTGTTGTTTATCATTTCTGATAACGATTTTTGTCTAACTTAACCTCTAGTCCCTCCTTTTCCTTTTTTAATCCCTTTACCATATTTCTCCAAAAATGCAACCAAAAGCTTCTTCATTTCCACCTCTAGCTAAGCCTTTAACCTAATAGTCCCCCCTTTAGAGCCTACTCCAGTTCCTTCATTCTCAAAGAAAATTTAAATTTAAATTCTAAACAATTCAGTCAGAAACTCCTCCCTCTAGTACTTCCCTCCTTTTTCTTCGAATGTGCTGGACCCCGTTTCCGGAGCCCATCTATCCATAACAATAGTACCGAAATCCATTGGGCCCGAGTCCCGACCCACCTGGATGACTCGCCGGG
>JANZLC010000002.1:35233750-35252227 GCA_026413385.1 Erythroxylum gracilipes
CATGTATACAAAGTCAAGAATGACACTTATTTTGAATAATTAAAATGTATCTAAAACGACACTTATTATGAATCAGAGTATGTTTTAATGTTAAAATGATATCTTTATTCGAAAACGACCCAGTTTTAACTATCTTGTTTTAATCTTAAAACGACATATTTTTTGTTAGAACTGGAATACAAGACCTGTCGTTTTAAGATTAAAACAAAATAACTAGAATTGAACACCTAAATTTCATCGTTTTAGGACTAAAACAGGATAATTAGAACAATCTAAACTCCCAACTTGGAATTTCTTTTCCTTTGCCTCATTACTGTTCAATTCTGATTAGTGAGCCACCTAGAAGCCATGGGTGATGGGGTTTAATCATGGTATTACAGTGTACTTAATCCAGTTATACAGTAACATTTGAACAGTATCAGGAAGTGACAGGACTTATATTTTTTTTCTGAAAATAAATGATTGCTCCATTAAGACATCCATTTATGCGCATGGTTTTTAACTAGAGTTGGCCTTGTAACTACTCCACAATAAAAGGCAGCGGCTAACAAGCTTCTGACAGGGAAATGTGTAAATAGACTCAGGTCGCTCTCCAAAGGACCATCCAAATGCACTTCACTATCCCTATCGCATCCTCAGTCTTTTTCTGACTTTAGCATTTCATCACCCATCATTTCTACAAAATGGAGACACTGGTGACTTCGACACTCACTATTCCTCTCTCAACCTATCGCTGTAAAACTCTAACCAGAAAGGGACATTCAAAATTCATGTTTTGATTTGGAATTCCTGCACTTATCACCAACTTATCTGTCCTGGAATCAACAGGAGCCTTTTTAAGAACAACATTTGTGCATGAGAATAGATGACAAGTTGCAACCTATGCATGTGGCCTTAGCGTTGATAATGTTTTCTTTTACAAATTAAATAAGAATTTGAATATATATGTATATATATCATCGTAATCATACCCAGTTCGAAATTTCATAATAAAGCAAAGTTTGAAAAGGTATGATAGTACGCAACCTTATCCTTACAAATAATATGTAGATATCTTGTGGTTCTTATTTCTCAAATATGACAATATTTGCCATAAAAGAATGTTCTGGTTCTTTGTTCTCACATTTTGACATTGATGCATTGCTTACTTACGAGATTGTAAGTAGACCATGTACTAATTATAGGAGGCAATAACAACTATGCCAGAATCCTTTGTCTCCTACTTTATCTTATTGAATCTCAACTATTTATTTGTGGGAGTCTCATACAAATAGATGGTTGAGATTCAATAAGACAGGGTAAGAGACAGAGGATTCGTTCCCATAACAACTAAGTCGACGTTATGCTAATTATTACAAATACACACAGAGAACATCTTACCTTATTTTCATCTATATTTTTACTTAGTGTTGTTGTTGTTGTTCATATATATTATGCCGTAAAAAATGAATCTTCAATATTAGTTTTGTGCATTAAATTATATAATTATTCTTATTTATCAGAAATGTGCATTATGTCTTCTAAATTCTTCTATCTTTTCTACTTTCTATTGTTCTTTGGTAGACCATGCAGATATCTTTTTAAAACCTTTCACCCTTGTTTAATCTTTACATGTAAATCAAAATACTAGTGATGATGTTACTGCCAATGGATCCATACAATAGCAGTAGCGTTCTTACCAATCATTTTACAACGAAACCAGATCCTCTGTCCAGTTTTACTCTGTCTTATGAAATCTCAGTTATTTATTTTGCGGGACCCACGTGGATCCCATGCGGACTCCACATAAATAAATGGATGAGATTTATTGGACACAATAAGACACCATAATATTGGACAGAAGATCTGGACTTTTTTACAACACCAAAAGATGATTGCAAACCAATGTTAGCATATTGTTGAGTGAACTGTGTTTGTTAATGTGGTAAAACAAAGAGTTAGAGAAGTTCGATGTGGGATTCCTGACACACCCCCTCAGTCTAAAGCAAGACTGGACATCTGATGGACATATTGGGCAAAAGGATATAACCAAGCATCACCCCAAACCATCGAGACAAACTGACTCTGATACTATGCTAGAAGGGCCAAACTCACCCCCAAAAGCTAACTCAAGAAAGAGAGGTTTGTACACTATTATAAATTCTAGAATGCTCTTATATTTGTTTGATGTAAAATTCCTGACAAATTAGCAGGATTTTTAACTACCCAAAAGACGTCACTTATCTTCGGCATCTAAATCAGAAAATACAAAAATAAAAGATTTGGTGACTCTATATTGAATTTTCTTGCTTACTTATCATGATCTTCTTCTACTATGATCTTACTCATTCATCATCAGTTGAATTTATTATTGCCTTCACGACAACCAGAGAAAAGGGGACTTGTGATGGTAGTTGGAAGGAACATGATTGGCTATAAAAGGGCAAGTGTTTTTTATTTCCTCACGTACCTGCGAATAACTTGTGTCCTGGTTGAGAAATCAGAAACCTAACTTTCGTACATGATTTTGTTTAGGAGTTAGGAGGCATATCCTAAGACAGGATTGAACCTTCACTTATATTTTCTAGGTATTCTTTTTCACGATTTAATAATATGTATAATCCCTGGAGAATGTATGGTACAATTATTGTTTCCTGTCTGAGAAAGTCTTGGACAATCGAAATAATGTATTCCCGCACCTTGGTAGTCATTAATATCATGCTCTTCTGCGAGAACCAGTAATTTCAAGTGTGGTAGAAGATAACGTAGGACCGTGAACTGGGTTCAACCTTTGTTTATCAAAAAGCTTTGAGGCTATCCAAGAACTAGCATGAAATTGCAAGGCAGTCCCAACCAGGACAAAATAACTATGTGAGCTATTAATATGACTGTGATGTTTGTATCAATTATTTCGTAGCTATTCGTCCCCAGCAAGTCACTTTTGCTCAACAAGAGAGGAAACATATAACAGAATCCGTATCTGCTACTCCTTATCGCTTCGCCAAACTCTTCTAACAAAAAGGGAACACTTGTACTATCATGTTTTGGATGAGTATATCTATGATTGAACCAGGCCTTATCTAAATAATCAATAGCACTTGTCCCCTTCGTGATTCTTATATACCGCTCGCCTAACTGACAATGCAGCTCCAGTTCCGTTCTTGGATTGGTCTACACACTGCATGTCCAAGGACAAAGCGCACGTTGTTGTAGGTTTGATGTTTTTAACTCTTTTTGTGTTAGAATTTTATGTCAAAACCGTACGTGGGACAATAGGAGTTAGAACTAGGAGCAGACCTAGAAAGTTGAACAGGTGGGGATAAATTATTTTCTTAATTAATCAAATCTAACAGTAGCATTGTAATCGAAGTTTCCATTTTACTTTAAAGATACGCTTACAAGAACAAGCTAAGAAACAAAGAGAACTAGATTCGATATCAGTAACAATATTGTAATCGAAGTTTCCTTTTTAGTCTAAAGATACTTTAACAAGAATGAGCTAAGAAACAAAGAGAGTTAGAGGCCATCCTGGTTTGTCCAAAAGCCGACGCTCAAAAGCCGCTTTTCACAATTCCTTTTGCCTCACGCAACGTCAAAAGTCTTCTAACTTTAATTAGAAACCTTAAAATTACGTCAAAATACTCCGAACCCTTGTAGAACAAGGGGTCAATTTCAATTACCAACATCAATCACCAGCCAGAGCACATCAAATCATAGAAAAGAATGTTCCTAAACTAAGCTTTTTAGCTATCACATACCACAAAAATGAAATGGTACATCACATTGACCTAGGAATAATAATATCTCTCTTCTTTTCTTTCTCTATGTGGTAGGTACTTACCAAAGGAAAAGAACAGTAGTGCATGGACGGTTGAAGGTTGTTCTTGGTCTCCTTAGGTTGTTTAATTTTTATTGCATCAGAAAGCTGATTTAAAATTTGGAAGCTATTGACTTATTTGGTCTTTATAGAATTAGGTTTCTCCGTATCATTCCATGATTTGGACTCTGCATAGTCAAACTCAACTGACAATACTTGTTCTCCAATTGGGAGTCGTTCTCATTCTCATCTTTGAAATATGTTGTCCCTCTTGCAGTCTCTTTCGGCTTTTCTAAGTTCATTGAATTCCTGTGAAGACTCACTCGTTGTAAAAGGATGTGTCATGATTTGTTTCTTGCATACTTACTTTGTATATTTTGTTCTGCTAAAATTCCCACTTCAACAAAATTACTATTGATGAAATTATTTTTAAAAAGATATATTTATTGTGCTGCTATGTTTATTTTTATTATGCTTATTAAATAAAACTATGATAATATATAATCATATGTCAATTATATATGATAAATCATTAATACAATTTTAAAAAATTAACATAACCAATACACAAGACTTCCCGCTTTGCAAAATCTGGGGATAGCCATAATGTAATCAAGTTTTGCTTTGTATTTTTACAAAGAGAATGTTGCTTTGCAAAATCTGGGGATAGCCATAATGTAATCAAGTTTTGCTTTGTATTTTTACAAAGAGAATGTTTCTATGGCTTGAGTTTGTGACCTTATGGTTACAAAGGAGTAACTAGTAATGCTCAACCTCCATTAACACATGTTTAAATTAAATGAAAAAATTGACTTAAGTGATTAATGATGATTGATATAAGGATGAGTTAGCTTAAATAATTAATAGTGAATAATAATAATATGTTCAAACAAGAGTTTGTTTTAAGTGATTGAAATAGTGATTAAGAATGAACTGAATCTTTAAAGGGCATCCAACCGACGGAAATTGTAGGACAAGAAAGTAATGATCCGACCAAAGTAAACAATTATTTGAATGATAGGGACCAAAGTTGGTCGACGGGCACTCGAGCTAATAGGGAAAGAGTACCCCATTATGGTCCATGAACGACCGATTTTGCTCTCCCAATATGGATATAGATGGAAAGACTCAAATGTCGGCTTCATAGTGCTTGTAATTTGGGCACGTACAAGTGTCCTAATTGCTTAACGTTCGTGTACCGAATGGTGGCCCTGAGGTTTTACAGCTACTTTTGTGATTCGTGTAGTGAAAAGATTGATGATCTTTTTTCTTTTCCTTTTTAATACTCGTTCAATTGCCTTTGCTGGTTACAGATTACTAAAGTGTTCTGAATGAATCCTGTGCATTTCAATACTTTGATTCAAGAGGATGGAATAAAGTTGAAAGAAAAAAGGATTGACGTGGGAATTGCTTAAGGGTTAAGAGAGCATCAGTTTACGGGTCTACCTCCAAACCTCAAGGCATTTGAGAATTTCTAAGGCCTTTAACAGTAATACGAAAGCCTGACATCTTTAGATTGCCTTTGACGATTATTTTCTTCAGCAAATAATAGCTCAAAAATCCTTACTTCGATGTCATCTTCGTACAATGAGAAAAGGAGACTCCTTAATAAGTTATTAGTTAACGACCATCACTTTTGACTGCTAAGATTTAGTTGCCATTGGTGACCTAATGTCATCTGAAGACCTTGTCTTCTTTACAATCAATGGACTACCTTCTGATTATGATAAGATAAAAATATAACTGTTAATAAAAGAGTTATAGGCTACGCACTCTCTCCCTCTCTGCACACTCTCTTCTTTCAAAATTTTTTCATTAGAATAATTTAATTCTTATTTTAATAGAAAAATTTATTCTCTATTGTTGTGGACCTTTTGGCGAAGATCTTCCATGGATTTACTTCTAATCTATTATAGTTTCTAGTTTTCGTTTCCTTTTTTATTTTTTTGATTTTTATTTTGCTTAGCTGTTAATATTTAATAATTACATATTATATAAAACTTAAAGATAAATTATTTTATAAATAAATATCTACCATTATGGGTAAGATTTCAAATCTCCTATTAGAATATTGGATATTGGATAACGCAAAGATTAAGTTACATTTTCATCTCCATAGGAAAGCCTTTCCGTTTAGATGAAAATACAGCTAAGTTGAAGAGAGTGGGGCATGCAAGAATATGCACAGAAGTGGAATCCCAAGCCTCATTCCCAAAATAGCTTTTAATAATGAGACTTGACGAGAATTAGGTGTTGATGGAGAAGTTATTAATGGAAGCCCACTTCATTAAATGATAAAAAGGTATAGAAGGAGATAAGTAAGAAAGTGGAGCTAGGCCACTTAGAGAAACATCAGGAACAAATTGATGTTGGCACACATTCCCCATATGGGAATCAATAAATATTTAAGAAAGGCTCAAATTCTGTTAGCATCTTACCTCTCCCATAAGATAACACTAATATTAGCACAACCATTAGAGAGGAATTACCTATAGGCTTAAAAAATCCACTTAAGAGTCTAGAGGAAAGCCCAATAATAAGTACTGACTGATTATGGTAGCATTAGATTGGACTTTGCCTTTTTAACTATGTGATGCTAATGATTTTGTTGATGGAGTAGTTTTTGAATAGTGTAAAGATAATTGCATTCAACCTATATACTACATAAGTAAAACCTTGATGGATGCTTAAGATAACTATACAATTAGTGGAAAGGAGTTAATGGCAATAGTTTTTTGCATTTGATAAATTTTGTTCACAACTTATTGTGTCTAAAATCATAGTTTATAATAATCACTAAGCACTTTGGCATCTTTTGAGAAAAAGATAATGCTAAACCAAGGCTTATTAGATGGATTTTATTATTGTATGAGTTAATCTTAAGATCAAGGGTAAGCAAGAAGTGGAGAACTTGGCAATATACCACCTTTCTCAACTTGAGAACCTCCCAATAGGGAAGCATGTAGAAGAAGATATAAGTGATTCTTTTCTTAATGAATAGCTCTATACGCTTTATGTATCTAACCTAGATACACCTTAGTTTGCTGACTTTACTAACTACTTAATTGGTCCGATTTTTCCAAAGAGGACGAATTATCAACATAATAAAAGATTCTTCTTTGAGTTAAGGAATTAGCTATAGGAGGACCTGTAACTATTTCATATTTTTGTAGATTAGATAATTAAAATATTTGTAATATATCCCAAGACAATCGTCATCTTAGAGCACTACCATAAAGGAAAAGTTTGAGGCCATTATCATGCTGATTGAATGGTAAAAAGATTTTTGGAAGCGGATTTTTATTGCCTTACATTGTTTAAGGATGCCCAAAGTTAAATGAAGTATTATGATACTTGTCTATAGAAAAGTAATATATCTCGCAAGGATGAGATGCTTCAAAATAGTATTAATGTTTGTGAAGTGTATGATATACAGGGCATTGAGTTCATAACTCCATTTCTTGCATCTTTTATTAGCAAATATATCCTAGCTACAATTGATTATGTCTTAAAATGGGTTGATCCTTAAGCTTTGCCTATTAATGATGCTAGGGTAGTTGTTAAATTCCTAAAAAACTTAATTGCATGATTTGGTACCTCTATTGCTATAATTAGTGATATAGGCACACACTTTTGTAATCGTTAATTTAAAAAGGTGCTCCAACAGTTTAGTGTTACACATAAAGTAGCTACCTCTTATCACCCTCAAAATAGAGGTCAAGTGGAAGTGACTAATAAGAAACTAAAAAGGATCTTACAAAAGACTATAGAGCACTTTAGGAAACATTTTTTTATATGATTAGATAATGCTCTATGGGCTTATAGTACTACTAATAGAACACTAATTGACACCATACTATATAGGCTAGTTTATAAGAAATCTTTCCATCTATCATTATAACTTAGAGAAAAATTCATTGGGCTATAAAGTTTATTAAATTTGATTTAAAAAATGCAAGTGGTGAAATTTTATTCCATATTAAAGAGCTAAATGAGTGGTACAACATGGATTATGAAAATTCAAGGATATACTAGGAAAAGGAAAAGAAGTCATATAAACAAAACCTTAAGCATCCTAAGGAGTTTAAACTGGGGGATTTAGTCTTACTATTTAAGATATATATGCAACTAAGTCTTCCCATATAAAGGTGAAAACATTACTCAACAAGATGCAGATGGAGCCAAATCTTCCCATATAAATTTTACGAAATTACTCATTAAGATATAAGTGTATTCAAAGTCAACAGACATTAAATAAATTTATACTTAGAAGTTGATTCCATAGAGTGGAGTAAGATGTTTACGATCTCTATAATCCCAATTTCAATTAAAAAATTTAAGCAAAAAGTCTAGCTAAATGACTTATAACAAAACACTTATTAAAAGGTAACCCAACATTCTAAATTTCTTAGTTTTACTTTTGATTTGATTAGTTTAGACCTCTTTGTTTCTTTTATTATTTATACTTTTATTCTAAGTCTAAATGGTTGCTAAACTCAGGGATTAAGCTAAAAGTTGATGGTGATTTTTTATTTTCTCATGTCGTTCTACTTATACCTGATGTCATTCAAGTTTTGTAAGTTTATAGGTAAATACGGAACCTGACACCCTACTGTGTAAGTCCATTTTCGATTTCCTAAAAAAGGTAAAGGAAATAAAAAAAACATAGGGAAGAATATGGGATCATGTAATTTTCATGTTTTATAACACATCAACTTGTCCCCAACATGTTGACCTATGTCAATTCATATTTAAGAATCTAAAAGTAGTAGATTTAAACATAAGAAAGATACAAAACCATGTTCCTAAGCAACCTAGTGTGTCCTTTGTATGCCTTCTTCTATGTTAGATCTTACAAAATTTTAGATAAGAAGCTGTGAGCATCCTTTTTTGACAAGGTTATAGTAGTACTATATTACTACTTTAAGAACACCCTCCATATCTCATCTCGTGTTTTTTTTTTCATATTATAAGAATATAAAATTTTTTTGAGAAGCCAAGAGTAACCTATTATAACATGGTTGAACATATTACCATATACTCACCATGTTAGAGAACACCCTTAAATGTCTACATTCATGCTCACACTTTTGAAGAAGCAGTGAAGAACATAGATAAACATGAGTGCAACATGCTACCATATATCTATTGTGTTTCACATCAAATTCTTAAAGTGTGAACATGCCCTAAACATACCTTATGTTCAATACCTGAGACAATTTTCATCAATCAATAAGCATTATGTGTGCACTTTATTATCCCCACGTTAACAAAACTGCACCATTACATACTTATGGCCTTTTAATCTAATAATACTAGCAATTGTCTATGATATGTCAGGGAAGTACCAGCCTTACTTTTATTTCTCTCTTATTATTTGTTTACTTTCATTACCTTTGCATAATATGTACATTAATGACAACACACATCTTAAGAATGGAGGCATAACTTATTATATTTTTAATACCCAAACTTATTAATTTCATTATGAGTTTTTCAATAGGGAGCAATTATTGAAGTTTATTTTCACTTTGATAGCATGTTGATTTGGATAATCCATTATAAGCTTAATTATCTTTATGATTTAAATTTTTAGGCAAATAGTATTGAGTTTTAATGACTAGGTTTAATTTATTTTGCTTTATGAATTTAGAGAATGGATATGTGATTTGCATCATAATACTTTTTTATAACTTGTATATGCATGAGTGAATGTGACACCTTTTGAGCATTTTCATTATATGCATCTATATAAAGCGAGAAAAATTGTGAATAATTAGGAATTGAATAATTTCACTTTACTAGCTTTATACCAAGAAAAATAATTAAAGTTAAAGAGTGGTGCTAGTACCTATTTGAGATCATAACTTAGTTGAGTAATTGAGAGTATTATGAGAAGGTGTTTACTCTCACGTAAAAATGCAAAGTGATTTTTCTAATAAGCTTTTGAATGTTCTTGTATTGTCTAAATTTATGTTTTGCTTTATTGTAATAAGAGATATAAACATGTTTAGTAGGTGAAATATTTTTCTCACATATGCTCATTTATACATATAATTGAATTTTTTGAATTAAGTTAAAGTTTGAAGAATTATGGAATGAATATAGTTAGTTTATGAATTGATATAAGTAGTTAGTTATCTAACAACTTGACAACCACCCTTTCAATGGAATGAGTGGTGGAGAATTTTGATCAATATGTTTGATTTGTTTAATGCTTTTTTGGAATTGGCACCTATTTGAGTTAAGATAATCAAATTGTTTCGTTTGAAGACAAGGAAATGCTTAAGTGTGGAGGAAATTGATGTACTAAATAAACTTTAATTTTAGTATAAGTTTGAGAACATTGTGCTTTTGTTTTGGATTTTTATAAGATTTGGTATTTAAAATAATTTTTTATTTTAGGTCTTATTTAGCCCTTTAAAAGAAAAGGATAAATTTAAAGAAGAATTGAGTCAATTTAGAGAAACTTTGACAAATTTGAATAAAGGACTTAAAACATAGAATGGTAACATTTTGTTAACTATGTTCAAACATTCAATATTCTATTTCTCAAAGAGATATTTACCTAAGTAGCATGACACCAACACTCTCCTATGTTCAAACTGTGTTTAAAGAAGGAGCGCTTTGTTTCTTAAAGTTCCTGCAATATACCATCATGTTCATCCCATGTTCACCAACACGATGCTGAAATGGGCTTATGTTCATCCCTATATTAGCGATGATTTTTACGTAAAAGTTTCAAAAGGGTAGGTGAAGTAATAGGGAGCTTGATACAGTCCCATGTTAGGTAGAAAAATTTAGGATTTCTATGATTAAAAGAGAGGTAACTAAAAACAATTAAAGACGTTAAAACCTAGTTTAAAGATAGAGGAAAATAATCTAGGGAAAAGCAAAAAGATGAATCAAGGTTTATTAAGGACTTTTAGAAACAAACCATGAGAACTTTTTTTTTCTTTCTTGTGTCTTTTACTATTGATTGTTGGTTTTTGCTAATTAGGATATAGATTTAGATATGATAACTCTGAAAATGTATGTTTCAATTAATGTCTTTGGTTTAATAAAAAATTCTAGTTTATTGATATTTATTCACATTTTTTATATTATATTGGATTGAATTAATTAATATATAAGATTCAACATTTGGATTCAAATATAGTATTCAAGTAGCAAATGTATAAACTAGGTCACATTATGAATAATGGGGGTTATATGAATATTAACTATTAGGATTCACAATCTTTCTGAGTTAGGGTGAAACCTATCAGAGGAATTTATAGATCATATTAACACAATATTAGGAAGTTTTGAAGTCAGAGAACTTTCAGTTAAAAATACTTAAGGATAGGCGCTATATATGTCTTGACCGTAAGTATACAACTGGAACTTTAGGATTCTTAAATAAGGAAAGTAAATGATATCATAAATTGAAGTATGAAAATATTTAAACAAATTGGTTCCTATTAAAGAATAAGTTTAGTGAAGGAGCTTGATTATAAAGATCCTAAATGGAACATTCTCCCTAATTCCATTGTTCTTGATTACATTGGTTTAGGCAATTCTCTAACTATAGTGAATTGAGATTTGAAAAGTTATTTTCAAATATCAATTATAAGTCAATTACTAATTAACAATAATTAACACGATTGGATTTAAACAATTAGACACTAGTTCTATACTCTATATCCAATTAGAACATTAAATGATGAAAGAATTAATCATAACCATGCATGGATAAGTTGAATCAAATCACTTGGGAATTCCTATATTTGGGTGGTTATGACGTATTGCTAAATGTTAATCATGATTTATGATTATAAATTATTTAATTAGAGAATTAATGAAAAATTAAAAAGAGTTAAAATTTATAATTATTGCTAACATATTAAGAACCTAATAGGTCATACATAAAAGAGCAATTAAAATGAGAAAATTAATTTAAGTTAGAATAAATTGTCAAGTTTGAGAAACTTTAGGAATCAAATATGAGATATTTATTTGATTTTATTATAATTAAGTTATAGTTACAATTATAATTAGATTAAACTTTAATTATAATTAGAAAATTTAACTTTAATAAGAAATAAACTCTAATGCCTTATTCTATAAATAGGAAAAAGGTATAAGAAAGCTAGCACTCCCGCCTTTTCTTCTCAAATAACTGAGTTCCTTTTATATAATATGTTGATACTGTTAAAGATTAGACACGTAGACAACTTGTGATTGGTAGTTTAAAAAGATAAATTTTCAAGAATTTGCATAAGATAATTTTCAAAATTTTATATTTTTGGTTATGTTTGTGATTCGATCAACGTTAATTTTTTAACAGTGATATCTTATTATTCTGAAAAATTACAGCTGATCATTAAACTAGGATAAATTCAAGCATAGTAAGTTCTAAAGGGATTCTTATATAGATTTAGTTATTGAATTAATTATTTATTATTAGTATTATTGTGCTTTAGTTTTCTAAATTGCTATTTCAGTTTTATCCATTATACTTTTTGATTAATCATTCACTTACTTAGATTAGATAATCAAAAGATAGCCACTTTTAGTAGTCGCAGTTTCTATATGTTCGATACACAACTTATTTAGACTATACTATAGAAAATGATAAATACACTTGCCTATGTGATTTTTTTTAGTATTGTTCTTTATGTTTCATTTTACATTTCATATTCATGTACATTACATCATAAATCATAAAGAGATAAACATAAATGATTGTTTGGTTTTTATGGCTATTATTAAGTTGTCACAAGTAATCTAGATAGTGTCATTATTGGATGTCATTTGTTGTAAGTAGTTGATGGTGGTTGCAAATGAGGAGGATGAAGGTAGAAGTAGATGGCGGCAGGTGTTACTAGTGGTGATGAAAACTAGGTGAAAAGGTTGGTTGTGGTTTTACAATTGTGATTAGGGTTTATAAAAGGAAGAAGCAATTTGTTTGGCTATTAGGGTAAGGTATCCTAAAGCCAAAATAATGGTTGTAAAAGGAATAAGTAACTTGTTTGGTTACAAATATTTCTTAGAAAATTAACTTAATTATTTGATACATCACTTGTCAAATATATGTCATATATTAAATAATTATGATAATTTGCATGCCATAGTAACACCATTAATTACGAGGTTAAAAACAAGTTACTATTATTATAAATCTAAGGTTTGAATATTTTATTGCTACTTTTTGTAGTTTTAGCTAGTATTGTAAAATTGGATAAATTCATATTTTTATTATAATACAAAAAAAGCATCCATATTTAGTAAATTTCTAATGTAGTAAAAAGCTCATTCAGAGCAAAAGGGGCAAACATCAGTGAACAAGACTTCCCACTTTGTTAGGGTCGAGAAGGGTCATCAATTGTACGCATCTTTATTTTTACATTTTATAAAAAGGTTATTTTCGTGACTCAAACTTGTAACCGTTTGGTCACAAAAAGTAAATTATTTGATTAATTCCTAATAATTCCTATTTTAAATTTTCTCATAATTAACAATACAGAAATAGGCTAAAAGCCCAAATTAGGGCTTAACCTTTTTGAGTTTGATCAGTTTGGGACTTAAACTTAAAATCTGCTCAATGAAGGACTAAAATTTAACGAGCCTGCTCAATTAAAGACTTTTTTGGATGAAAATTAGGATATGTTTACACATGCCGTTACATGCAGGTCAATTAGTGTTTAGATGTCACGTTAATAGACCTAATTTATTGTCCATGCTAATGGAATTTAGGAAAAAATTATTAATTTCATTTAAATTTTAACTTAAATGAAATACTTTTTAACCCTAAATCAATGATTTTTATGAACATGTGTTTTCACCCTCTTTTTCTTCTCTCGGTTGTGCCTTCACTCCAATCCTTGGACGCATCATCACTTAATGCATATGCCTTCACTCTAATCTCGCTTGTGCCTTCTTGATAGTGTGAGTGTGAAATCTCTCTTTTGGCGTTAAAGATACATGTGTCGGGTTAAAGATAAAGTATGGCGTTCATGGAAAAGATGCAAATTATTAGGAGCAAACAAATTCAGTTATGTAGGCATCATTAGCTATCAGTTGGTGCACAATCAACATTGCATCAATGTGTTGTAATACTTGAGAATAAGTTCAAATAATATTTCTTCAAGGTAATGAGGTTGATTAGAGGATTCAATTCGTTGTTTTCTTGATTGTGATTTTGTGTTGGGTTGAAATTTTTGAAATTTTCAACTTTGGCAGTAGAGGGGCACGTTCTAAGCTTGATTTGAGGTCATACAAATTGATTTCTTCAACTTACCTACTTGAATAGGACTATGATGGAGAGGATAAATATTGTTATTGTAACTTGAAAGCACCTAGATGGACTTCATGGGCTAATGAAAATCCAAGAAGAAGGTTTTATAGCTATTGACTCTTTCTAGTAATTTTGGTACATTTTTATATTGTTTTATCTAAATATGTTCATATATTTCATTAACAAATTACTGATTTTTCTTTAATGATAGAGTGAAAATGTTTGTGGATTTCATAAATGGCATGATCAAAGATTTTGTCCAAGAGCAAGACAGATTATTTTAGAGCTAAAAAATAGAGAGAAGATGTTATATCATCAAAATAATTTATTGAAAGCTGAAGTGACAGAGTTAAGAGAGAATGTTGTAGATGTTTTGCAAGCTGAAAGGATTGCATAAAATTTGAAGTTGAAGAATGAGTTAGTTTCCACAAGGACTAGTTATGAAACACATTCAACAAAGTGTTAGAAATGGTTTACTTGTTTAAGCTTGTGTTTAGTAGTTTTGCTTATGTTTGTTAGTTTAAATAATGAAGGCAAAAAAGGCAATAGTTGCACCTTTAAAACCTTACTTAGAAATGGTTTGATGTACTAGAACAATGTGTAAATGTCCTTCACCTAACCTGATGTTGGAAAGTGCAAAGTGTTAGATGTTTCAACATCTGCTGTATTACTAATTTGATGTTCTAGCCTAAACAGGTTTGATGTTTTATGTACTAGCCTAAACATATTTGATGTTTCAACATTTGGTAAGGAATATTAGTGACAAAATAGGATCTTTAATCAATGAAGATGGAGTATTGGTTAGTAGTCAAAAGGAGTTAAAAGAGGCAGCAATTGACTACTCTAAAAAATATCATCCATACTTTACCTCCAATGATTAACACAAATGTTAAGTTGTTTTATAAGTCATCAAATTATTAATAAGGAGACAAAGATGTTTAATAGACCTATAATTCCAATTCTTTGTATTAACAACGTACATGTTCTACATTCATGAACTTTAACGAAAATGAAAAAAACCTAACAGAAATGCAATTCACACTAATTAGAAAATAAAGGAAACCAACACTATGCTGCAAAAAGCTGATCATCTCTTTCCATCACAGACTTTATGCTTTCCCTAAAAAATACAAAACATTGCAGAGAATTTGAAAATTCCAATCAAGCTTCCATTACCCTCGGTAACCCATTCATGAACTTCAACAAAAAAGAAAAAAAACGTATAAGAAATGCAATTCAAACTGAAATTGGTAGTCATTGCTTAATAACATTAATCCTAACAAGATCCTTACAATCTATTGTTGTTCAATTCACAAATATCACAAAATTGTTCAATTCACTAACAATTAAATGTTAAGTTTACATTTTGTCTTTTCCCTTTGAAGATGTAGTTTGACTTTGTTGGCTTGGATTCACATGCACAGTAATAACTTCCTTCCTCTTTATTGGTTTCTGCCCAAGGTTTAGTAGTCTCTGACTTCTCCTTCCAGGCTGTGATAAAATGCAAATGTTTGTTAAGCTGTATGAAGTAATTAATGTTTAGTAAGAATGCAAATATTTAATACTTACATTTAGCACCTGCAACCCTGTTGTTTCATTTGTGTATACCCCCATCTCTTCCATCCATTTCTTGATCTTCCTATTTGCTTCTTGTTGAAGAAAAAAGTATGTGAGACTTTTTTCCTATAATTTTCACTTGAGAATTTGAACTACATCTGTCAGCACCAAACATCCTCAATCTACTTCCATCATCTGCAACACCATAACCAAGTCCTTTTCTCCCTTTGGCTTGTTTCTTGGTGGTGGCCTTTGAAGATGTACAGATATTTGTTGTTTTTGAAGCACCATCAGGTGTTGGGAGAACAGCTGAGGCTGTTGCATTTGCACTTCTACATATATGAGCAATATTTGAGGTGTTACCAGTACCTAAAGTAGTTGTGGCACTAGCAGATATAGACACAGTAATAGAGGCAGAGGCAGAGGCAAAAGCAGAGGCTTTTACTTTTCATTTACCTTTCCCCTTTCAGTGTTGGATGCAGATTTAGAGGCACTTACTAGGTTGTTAGTGTTGGTTTCAACTGTGGATATGTTTTCAGGGGTTGATATGATGAAACTGGGCTGGAACTTGTCATTGATAACAGTGATAACAGAAAAAAAAAAAAACCTAGAAGATTACCATTACTATGAAAAAAATCTAAGTTGTACCATAAAAAGACAAAACAACTTAGAAATTACATCTCGACCCTTCCAAGGATAACCTCTTTTGTTGTGTCTTTCTGTATGGCAGTGGCTATATGTAATGATCATCCTCCTCTTAGACATGTGATCAGCATTTTGCTTTTCGTTTACTTTTTTATTCTTTTGAGGCTCATCAATGCCCCTTTTCTTAGCTATTTTGGGCCTATCAGGCCTTTGTTTAAATTTTGGTGGCCTAATAGTTTCTTCATTGCTAATGGGTCAGTCCTTCTTGCCAGGCATCAGTTGAATTGCCTTCCCATATGTTTCGACATATTCAGTCTTCCATAACCAACTAGAAGTGTATTCTTCAATATTAACCTTACTGTCTCTAATAGCACATATTGCATGTGCACAAGGAATGCTAGAGAGGGTATATCTCCTACAAGAACATATTTTGTTCTGAAGCCTCACCATATATCTGTTCTGTCCATGATCAATCTTATACCCTCCTTCTCTATTATGATGCATTGAACAATGTTGAGCAATGGTGGCACTCTTTTCAATTGCTTCCCATATTCGTGGCCCTAAATTACCCTTTCACTTAGCAGCGTCTTTCCTTTTTCTAACAATTCTTTTCATCAATTCTCTTCTAATATGCTCAAACAACCTTAAAATTGACATTTTCCTTACATCAACCAGAGTCTTATTGAAGGCCTCATATAATTTATTATCAATGAACTCAATCATAGAATCTTCCCTCTAGAAAGCTCGACACCATAACCGAACTGGTGCATAACTCTTAATATCTTATACTGCCCCTTGCTTCTTGGCTCTGACCTTATTCAAATTTTCTTCATATTCCCTTACTGTGAAGGATTTTGCAATTTTCCAAAAGTGCTCCTTCATATCTTCCCCTTTATGTCCTCTTCCATGCCAATTCACATAAACATGTCTAGCATAAAACCTGTGCTTAGCATCTGGACACAAATCGACAATGGCTCTATCAAGTCACTACAAGGGAAAACATAACCATTTGAATAGGCATGTGGACACAACTCTACATATTTCATAACAATTACACTCTCAATGAAAGTAAAACAAGATTGATGTGAAACTTTTACCTTTTGTTGGTCAATCATTATAATCTAACCAATTCCGGAGCCCAAGTATGGTAAATCTTCTTTTAGCCTTTCAATGAACCACTTCCATGTGACTATTGACTCAACTTCAACCATAGCCCAAGCAACAAGAAACAGTTGATTATTTCCATCTCTTCCCACAACACATAGAAGTTCACCATTAGTTTTGATTTTCAGCCAACATCCATCTAGGCCAAGAAAATGCCTGCATCTATGCCTAAACCCATGTTTAATTGCTTATAAGCATATGTACATTCTTTCAAATACATATGGAGATGTTAGAATTCGTCGAGACACTAGTGCTTCCTGAGTTAGTTTGCCTAATCACTTCAGCATAAGACCAGAGCTTCCTAAACTCCTCTTCAATGTTGATCACAACACTGTCTACTGTTTTTTCTCTTTGCTCTTCTCACCATACTCATAGATACTTCAACACCTAAACAATCCTTAACGTAAAAATTGATATCATTATTCTTAAAAAATGGCTCCCTTTTAAGCTTATTCTTCAAAAAGTCAGATAAGATGCTAGTGTTCATCCTAGGATTTGTATATACCCTATTATAGTCATGAATGTTTCTGAATTTTCTAACTTAAAATGATTGTAGCTTCTTATCAAATGCTCCATATATATACCAAGGGTAGTTCTCTATCCTACAATTACCTTGGACAAAGTTAGGCCTATTTTTGGTAAACATGATAGCCCTCTTAGTTTTGATGGACAACAAACTCATTGCACGCTTAAACAGGGTATTTCCTTTTCTTCCTAGTAGCATCATCTACCATATCATCTACATCACTAACAAGTTCTCCATATTCATCACTGTCATAATATTCAAACAAAACCACATCATCTGCATCACCTGCATTAGCTTCATGTGGTCCATTATCTTCATCAGGACCATTACCTTCATCTCCTTTCTCTAAATCCTTTTCAACATCTTTATTAGGACTATTACCTTCATCTCCTTGCTCTAAATCTTCTTCAACATCTTCATCTGGATAATTACCTTCATCTCTTTGCTCTAAATCCTCTTCAACATCTTCATCCGGACCATTACCTTCATCTCCTTGCTCTAAATCCTCTT
>JANZLC010000002.1:35252327-35266250 GCA_026413385.1 Erythroxylum gracilipes
GTTGAGTTCTGTAACTAACTCAAGCTGATGCTTCAGACTTCTTTGTAGCGTCTGTTTTTCGCTTCCGTCTGCTTTTCGTTACTTGGCTTCTGTTTGCTTTTCATTACTTGGCTTCCGTCTGCTTTTCGCTTCCGTCTGTTTTTCATTACTTGGCTTCCGTCTGCTTTCTGCTTCCGTCTGCTTTCTGATTCTGTCTATTTTTCATTACTTGGCTTCCGTCTGCTTTCTGCTTCCGTCTGTTTTTGCATCATCTGTTTTTACTCGAATAACTTCTGTCTGTTTTTACTTTGTAGCTTCTGTCTGCTTTTGCTTCGTTACTAACTAGGGTATATTTCATCTGCTTTTCATTTGTCTGTTTTTTGTTTGTCATCAAAATTATTTAATGCGTAAATTCAATTTTGACTTAACAGCTCCTCGGGCCAAACCCCTTACAATTTTGCTCTTCCCACCTTTGGAGAAACGCACCTTAGGGGGAGAGGTATTCATACCCTTATAAGGCATACTTCGTTCTCCTCTCCAACTAATATGGGATCTAATATAACATAATGCTTGTCTTGATGAACAAAGTATGCTTATAGTCATAATTCTTTAATCCTTCCTTTATGGAATAAGCTTCTTTTTAGTTGGGCCAATTATATGTTGCTTACTTAAGCATAAAAAGTTCCTTCTTCAACTTATTATTTTTTTCTTCATTCCTTTTTGGAGATACCATAAGTTTGTTCTACAAAAACATTTTCCTTTAATTCACTATATGAAAATATAGTCTAACTACAAGATAGGCCATCCTTTTTTAACTGTAAATGCCAAAACTAAGTGAACTTTCTCTATTCACACCATATAAGTAAATACTTATATGTAATCTATCTTATACTACTCAACATATCCCTTTATTAGAAGCATATCCTTATACTTATTTAATTCTCCACTTTCATTAAATTTAGTCTTATAAATCCACTTTATTTAAACCTTTTTTGTTATTTAAGTAATTCGATTAATGCCTAAGTTCCATTTTTTATTGCTTTAATTTTAATTTCCATGGTTCTCGTCCATTTCTTACTCTTCACAACATCTTTATAGTCAGTAGATGCAAATGAGAACAAATAATTTATATCTTCTTTATAAATTCCTTCTCAGGTTTCATAGTCTTCCATTCAAACTGACAATCTCATATTCCTCCATTTATTTAAATGAGAAGAACCATCTTCAATTAAAGAATTACCAGAAAAAATCTCTTATGATTCTTCAGTATCGAGGTCAAATTCTATCATATCTCAAATTGCTTCCTTCTCATTATCACCATGTTCTATATCACAAAAGATAGCAGCTTCATACTTCTTATACCACTCTTAATAAGATACATCCTTATTGATTATTATCCTCAGTGAAATTGGATGATAAAGTTTATAAACCTTTGATTGCTCATTAATTTTAGGTAGGAAACACTACAAACTCTTATTGTCCAACTTGGTTCTTATATTTTCAGGCACATTGGTATAAGAAACATAACCAAAAGCTCTGAAATAGTCAACTGAAGAATTGACTTTGCTTATTTTGGGATCTTATTTTTTACTGTTAGTTTTAGACTTTTATTCAAAATATACACTACCAAGTTAACTGCTTCTAGGGATGACGAAAAAGCCTAAGCTTAACCTGACCCAACCTAGCTTAGTACAAGGTCAATGGACTCAACAGGAGTTGATCGAGTTTTATCAAGTCTAGATTCAAGATTGGACTTGAGGTTCAAAACCCAACCCGATTTAACATATGAACGTCTTATAATCATAAAATGATGTTTGTGTCTCTTATAATCATAAAATGATGTCATTTTATGCATTAATGAATGAAATATATGATCACGGTTATTGGGGTCCTCTATTTTATGTACCACACCTTACTTTCTCTAGTCTCCCTCTATCTTCTCAGTCTCCATGCATCTATCTCTCCCCCTAGTCGCTAATGCCTGCCGCCTCATCTATCACTACTCATACATCCCAGTATCTCTCTTTTCTTGGAAGCAAGATTGTATGTATTGTCTCTAAGATTATTGTTTATATTCTCTTTGAGATTCTTGGAACAAGTTCCTACACTCATTTGGTATTTTTGGAAGCTTTATTTTGTAGTGTCTTCAAAGGCCTTATTCTTTGGAAATAACTCATTTGATTTGATTACCTTAGGGTCTTTTCACCATTTAGAGTTACATAATCTTTAACTTTAGTCTGAATATGAATTGAAAACTTTCTTCTTTTCACTTATGATTCATGGTTTAAAAGATTGTTATATCTATACAACAAAAAGGTTAATATACCTCCATTGAAATCCTTCTCTTATTTGTGTTTTTAGGGAAAATAATTAAGCTTTCAAGGTTGGGCTAGCCTGGACCTAGGAAAATTGTATTAGGCCAAGTTCAAGCCATATGTGGTCAAGCCTGAACTAGTCTATTGTCGTGCTTACCTAGTTTAACATAAAGTTTGGGATTTTTCATTTTGGAAAGCATAATATAAACTAAGTACATAATAGTGCAATTTTTGTGTTCCTTGACTCTATTATGTTTTGGTTTGTCTACAGCTGCCAGTTATCTTCATATACAATTTACATTACATGAACTTCTAATTTCTTTCCTCAATATGTGTGTAAGCCTTTAAGAAGTAAATTTATTTCTTTTTCAACATAAATCTTAAAACTTTAAAAACAATGAAGGCTTTTAGTTCTTTTATTAAAAAATAAATGGGTGTTTTTTAAACTATAGTCAGGCTCGACCTTAGGCAAGGGCATGAAAAGCACCTGCCCAGGGTTCACTCTCATGAAGAATAAAATAGAGTCTACTCTTGATCTTCATAAAAGATAAAATAGGGCCCACTCTAGACCTTTATAAAGAGTAAAATGAAGCAAAATAGTGTTTAGTTCTCTTAACACTCGAAAAGAGCAAAATAAGACAAATCCTTTTAGCTTTCTATTTTTTTCTTTACATATTTTTTTCATGTGATTTTTTGTAGTTGTTCTCTTAATCTTAATGTTAAAAATTAATGCAATCTAATATTAGATTCTTCAATTGTGTCACAATGAGAAGCCTAAGATAGCTTCTTTAATAATAAAAATATGCTTTAAAGACCTTTCTTTTAACTTTGTCTAAGGCCTATAAAATGTTAGGAACGGCCCTAACTATAGTTATCCATAAAAATAATCAGATACCTCTTTTTTCTATTAGAGATATGCTTGGTTAGCCTATAAGTCGTCCATCTTTTTTTGTTGAATAGTATGTATGCCTTTAAAGCTCAGATGCTCATATCTATAATCCCAAAATTACATCACTTTCTCATTATGAAACACCTTACAAAGCTATGCTAAAACTGCCTGTCTAACCCTTCCTCTTGACGATCATGCCGAAGTCGTTGTCTAGCTTCATTGAATCTTTGAACTTGTCATCAAAATCCACAAGAATTCCTTCTTACTACACATATGATTGAGTCAAAAAGTCACATATCTTATTTATTGGCCTTATTGGTTGACACAGGTGATTTCATTTGAGGTTATACAGTAGAATGCCCGCCATTTTCAGTAGGTCCATCTCACTTATTATGTATTCTCTATTAGCTGGTCTTCTCTGTCCCATGCCCACATTCTCATTCTAATCCTACCTCACGTGGCCCTACCCAACTAATACAATGAATACAATGGTTACAGGTATTCGTGGCCTTTTATATCGTAATTGGAAGATTTCTTTTTAGAGGGGAACTAGTGTGTCGATAGATTGACAGTATGTGCAATTTTCTTAAGTTCGGGCTTGCACATTCTCCAGGAACCTACAGCTGTCGTCCAAGAGCTTCTTCACCGACACGCAAACGAAGTCTTGTACTTTCGGCATATGCACTAGTCTATTTTGTAACCTTTCTTTTGTACCAATTCTGTGAAGACCATAGGAAATAAAAATTATAATAAAGAATGAAAATAAATATATATTAATGAAGTATTGTTTTAAAAATATAAAAATACTATTTATTTAATTATATAATTATAATATATTATTAATTATCTTTTCTCATTCCTTTCTCCTCGTGCACAGCGGAGAGTAATGATTGTTGTTACGATAACGTATTAAGCGCATGCTTACTTACTAATCACTACATTACTCTCCGAAAGGTCAAGTCTCAGGTGTTTGGGAGTCGAACACACTGGAGAGAGTGAAAGCGAGAGATCAGAAATCTCTCGACTTTTCCTTTCTCTCTTGTTCTCTATAATGGCCGAACCTTCGCTAACTCGCTGGTCTTTTCAGGTACTCTCTCTCTCTCTCTCTCTCTTTCTCGTTTCTGTGTGTTTGGTAAGAAAAGTGGGGAAGCGTTTGGAAAAGTTACATGTATATCGGTTGAATGTAGGTTAGATTATCTGCTACTGACTTTTGATCTTCGATCTGAAGGCATGTCAGAGAATTGAGTCAGTTGAGTTGGAACATTGTAGTTTGAGTTACTGATGTGTGCTTTTAGGATTTTAAACTGTTCTATGATGCTAAGTTTGGAAGAAAGAAGGGGGCTGAGTCGCAAAACGGCGTAACCGCTGCTGATAACTCGCACTCCAGTGGTAGTTCTTCTGAAAGTTCCGTATCCAGCGGAAATGGTCATGTTAAAGATAGTTCGGAATTGGCTATCTACGAACAGTTCAGAAATCAGGTGATTTTTTTTTATTAATTTGGTCTTTACACTGATTTATTACATTTTCTGTGGTTTGCATGTGGTGTTAAATTGGATCTTTGTGTTCTTTTCGGTTTTCAGGGGGGAAGCTATGTACACACAAATGGAACTCTGTCCAATGGAGTTAGCGATAGGCCGTATGTTCATTGATTCCTTGACCCAGAAATAATTGGATTTCTTTCAGTTCATTTACTATATTGACTATCAAGTATGAGTTTATCTAAAATCAGCACTGGTTGATAAACTAAAGTGAAATTCAATTTCGATTGACAATTGTGGTCTATCTTGCGATGATTTTTGACCTGTGAATGAGGTAGAACAGTTCTTGAAATTACAGAGCATCTTCTATATGCTTTTTCTGAGCCCTTTGTATCCTTATTTCAGGCAGAAGTCTTTGCTCCCTGCTTTTGATTCTGCTGAGACACGTGCATTGGCAGAGGGTTTATGCAGGTATTTTTACTACATTGATTTCATGCATAACAAGGAACATCTCTTCTTCAACAATTAGATTATGGCATTTTAATTGTTTACATATGTATCTTAATGACTTTAAAGTTACTAAATCTAATCGATAAATCTTATACAGGGATATCATTCGTGGGAGTCCAGATGTTAAGTGGGATAGCATAAAGGGACTAGAAAATGCCAAACGCTTACTGAAAGAAGCAGTGGTCATGCCAATTAAATATCCCAAGTAAGTCTTTTGTGTGCTACCTCATTGTTAGGGATCGTTGGTTATGCTAAAGATAAGACATGTTATTAGTTGATGAACAATATGTATTTACATTTCAAGTGAAGTTCAGGCTGTTGGCCACTATGCACATATATGCCTCTTCTCATTTCACCTTCTCGCATTATATGAAGTACTCTATGTGCCCCAAGAAATGGGTTTCTGAACATTCTAGTGCTAGACCATTGTTCTAAGGAAGCCGCTGGACATTCACTAAAAGTTTTTCTCCCCTAGCCTTCCTTCAAAAGAACATTTTTGGAGGTATCAACTAATTTAAGATCTTAAAGACAAGAGAGATTGGAGGTTTGATGTTTCATGTTCTTGACAT
Organism: Erythroxylum gracilipes; assembly: GCA_026413385.1. NCBI lineage: Eukaryota > Viridiplantae > Streptophyta > Magnoliopsida > Malpighiales > Erythroxylaceae > Erythroxylum > Erythroxylum gracilipes. Next base: position 35,258,068 of record JANZLC010000002.1, read on the forward strand.
CTCTTAGGTAGTTTTTACAGTGTTGTCGATACTCCATTGTATTTGACTAATGTGCTAGCATGCTAGATAGTGTCATTATACTTAAGTATAATCTTGCATGAATGTTTAAGAAATTTCTTTTGAGGTAGATTTGGGATCTTCTTATTAAAATTGGTCCAAATTTTCCTTTCTTCCAGGTACTTTACTGGTCTTCTATCACCTTGGAAAGGCATTCTTTTGTTTGGTCCTCCTGGGACAGGAAAGGTTTGTGCAATTGGCATTAATCTATGTTTAAACGAGTTTATTTTTCTTAATGCTTTTCTTTGATGTGACTTTTCTAATCACATGAAAACAAACAAGTGATTCATAATGATGATTTCGGCTGTGGGATACCAATAGAATAAAATCAACTTAATTCTAAAATTTGTTGGATTGGAATATCTGTTGCTGATAGTAACAAAAAAACAGAGCTTCTGACAGTATACAATCATTACCCAACTCCAAGCATGGATGTTAATTAGGCATATCCTTTGATGGAATTGCAGTTTTCCTTCAAAATATAACCAAAAACATCAGTCTTAAGATTCAATTTTCTTCTTATTTTAGATTTTTATTTCTTCTGTTTCTTTGTTGATGTGTTAAGGGGTAGTGGAACTGGTTTACTGATAATGTTCGTCATGGGACCAAGCACAATTATAATTAAAAGACTGATTGCTTGATACATCTTTCCCTGACTAGAAGTTGGCTTTTTTATGCCTGAACTTTTCTACTGTTTCTGGTTCTGCTAAATTGTTCAGAGAGGTAATTTATTCGGTAATAAAAGATCTAGGGAAAAGGAAATTACGTGATCTTTTTCCGTGATCAAATAGAAAACGAACTGTTAGATGTCTTGAGAATGTGGAAAAGGCATTTCAATAACCGTATTTGCTTTAAACGTATTAACAGAAAAGGTGTTGCACTGCCTCTAAATTTTTTCAACTTTATCTAGATTGTTGCTCTCACTGTGGAATATTTTGTTTTGGACACATGTTATGTTACATGTCTGAGATGTAGTGATTCATATTGGATACCCTTCCTATATCTGTAGTTGGCTTTCTTTCCTGTGGTTACTTGATAGTATAGTCCTGAATTAATAGAAAGTAACTTGATTTCATGCTATGTGTGCTGAGTCTCTTCTTTAATGTTTCAGACAATGCTTGCAAAAGCTGTTGCTACGGAATGCAAAACAACATTTTTCAATATATCAGCATCTTCTATAGTTAGCAAGTGGCGAGGTATACTTTGGAGTGGCAACACTTTAGCTGATGCTATGTGAACTTGTTTCTACACTTGGCTTTATGTACAATGCAAAGGGCGCATGAACAATTGTTGCTGATATATTAAGTATGACAAACTTTTACCATGTGAACATAATACTCCAACGTGCATTCACTTGATTTTGATCTTATAGTCAACCATGTTAGCCTTTTTTACTCTCTATTCTTCACATGAAATTACGCTCAAGTGATTTGTAGCACTCATTAATTCTTTTGTATGTTCTTTTTTCTGAAGTTCCTAATTTATGTGCTTTGTAAGATACGCCAGTGGCATCTTCATTATCTATCTGTGGAATATACTTAAATAAATATATAATCAATCAGATGTCATTTAAGATTTGTGTTTATGGTGTCAATAGGAAATAAAATAAGTCTTAGATATCAATTGGAGACGTTTGTGGTGTATATGTTCGGATTAGTCACAACATATGTATAAGGGATCATAGTTTCAAGTCTATACATTGTTACAGGTGATTCAGAGAAGTTAGTAAAGGTGTTATTTGAGCTTGCAAGGCACCATGCACCTTCGACTATATTTTTGGATGAAATTGATGCAATCATTAGTCAACGTGGAGAAGCTCGAAGTGAGCATGAAGCAAGTAGGCGTTTAAAGACTGAGCTACTTATACAGGTGGTATTTGTTCTATTAAAATGCATTTAATTAAATGTAGTTCTTCTTAGTTAGATGACAACATTTGATCACACATGCCCTCATTTTCAAATCCTGAACCATGAGGACCTTGGTAGTATGACAATAGAATCATACATGATTTTCTTCTGCACATCCAGAAAACTGATTGCTTGAATTAGATTGCAGATGGATGGTTTGATGCGGACAGATGAGCTTGTATTTGTTTTGGCTGCAACAAACCTCCCCTGGGAATTGGATGCTGCAATGCTCCGGCGGCTTGAGAAACGAGTATCCTTTTTGCTATTACCATGTAGTGATGAATTCTAGTAGCAAAGGTAACAATTCTTCCTCTCTTTTTCTGGTTGATAAACTAATCATGTATAAGTGGTAGTACGGTTGTTTATATATTCTTGACAGTTTGCTACTTTTATCTTTGGTCAGTTGTTTGTAGGCAGTCTATTGCACTGCTATTGCCTTCCTCAGGGGGGACATGTTATGCGTATTTAACCTTATTAGGAGGGTAAGAATTTAAGTCTTATGTTGAATCTGCCCGACTGTTGGGCTTGTTATGATCTATATTGGAAATTGTGGCAACAGTAGAACTGGGTTTTGGGGCTTGCACAATTTACTTGTTTTTTTTAATCTCATTGTTGTGAAGCTACTGTATGCTTTATTTCATCTGAAAAGTTATATCACGTTTAGATCCATTTTGGCAACAGTACATTTTTGTGGCAACACTACAACTGGGTTCTGCGGCTTGCACAATTTACTTGTTTTTTTTGGTCTCATTGTTGTGAAGCTACTGTATGCTTTATTTCATCTGAAAAGTTCCTATAACGTTTAGATCCATTGTTTAGTTGGCATAATGTTCTTCTTTGACTAGTCAATTAGATCCTTGTACCTCTTCCGGAACCAGAAGCAAGAAGATCAATGTTTGAGGAGCTCTTGCCATCACCACCTGGTGAAGAGGAGCTTCCATATGATGTGCTAGTGGATAGAACAGAAGGCTATTCAGGTTCAGACATTCGGTTGCTGTGCAAAGAGGCTGCCATGCAGCCTCTAAGGCGCATAATGACTCTCCTTGAAGATAAACAGGAGATAGTTCCTGACAATGGTGAGTGAATTCCAACTTACATGAATCATTGTAGAATTTTGATGACTTGCCTAGTTGAAATGGAGAAAGCACGTTTTTAGTGTTAATCTTTCAACATGAAACCCAATTTTTTTGTTGTAATTTGCACATACATATACATATAGATATAAACGGGTGGATAGAATGGAAGTGCCAAACTCACCATTTGCATTCTCTAACATCTTCCTTGCATAAAAGGAATCTTTACACTCATATGCTTACTCTCTGTCCTGCTATCAAGCTTTAATAGTAATGAATAACTGGAGGTGACACTGTGTGTGCTTGCAGAACTGCCAAAAGTTGGGCCCATTACGACCGTAGATATAGACATAGCATTAAGAAATACTAGGCCATCTGCGCATCTCCATGCTCACCGCTATGACAAGTTCAACGCTGATTATGGAAGTCAAGTACTGCAATGAAGGCATTCAACAGTTGGCTTCGAGGTTTGCAACATGCATCATGTTCAGTAATATTTTGTACGATTTTCTGTTATAACATTATTTAAGCATGGTTTTCTTCCTTTTTTAAAAAATTATTTATCTCCATTCACCATAAAGGACCCTGTAATTTGTCTGGGAGTCGTAACTAGTTCAGGACATGGTTCTGTTTCAAACGCTATTGCTATTTATTTTACAATCCATTCCACACCAACTTCGGAATACACTCAAAACTTGTAAAGCCAGAAACTCTCCTTTATACATCCATTATGGCACTCAGTTGCTGCATCGTTGGAAATTCTGCAGTGTATCCGGACCATCTCATCTCGCTGCAATCCTGGACAGATATTAGTGGAAACCATCTTCGTCTAAGGGTTTGGTATTTACAAAAGGACGAGGTCTGCAGATGTCTCGGTTGGATATCTTGATGGAGATGGAAAAATAAAGTTTTAGCAATAAGTTCCAACTAAATTCCCCACGATCAAACATTGTGATGATGTTTTTTCCCTGTCCCGATTTGGCATGGCTCCACTTGAAACTTGAAATTAACGGGCTTAGCTTGAGTTGATAAATTTTAAGCCGTTCTTTTTCTAATTTTTTAATTTTGGACTAGGCTTGAGTTCAAGTTGGTTGGTATAATCTACTTCGAACTTTGATATATCAAGTAAAATGAAATATTTTTTTTAGTAAAACAATATGGTTTTCAAATTTTAAATATAATTAGATTTGGACTTTGAATATATCATGTAAAATGATATTTTTGTAGTAAAACAATATGGTTTTCAAATTTTAAATATTATTAGATTTGGACTTTGAACACACTCGAATATAATGAACAAAAGTCATAATAGAAACTTACAACTCAAATTAGTTCCTCTGTTAATATCAAAAAGGCTTATTCACTCGAAATGAGACAACTAATGCTTAAATGAATGAAAATCACTTGAAAAATGTATAAAAGGCACTCAAAAACTTCTTGATGCTAAAAATAATGAAAAAAAAACATGTATTTGTATGGTTCAATGACCCTTACTAACTGATGGATGGCTAGTTGCAGAGCACCAATCAATTAGTATAGCACATTGGTCTAAAAATAGCAATATTACTATAAACTCATCATACATTAAATTTGATAACTTTAACCTATATTGGTTAACCACTAACTTATATAAGTCGATCAATCTCTCTAAAAACATGATTTTAACAACCTTAAATGTTCAAACTCAATTTTTCAATATAATTATGATTTAAATACTTTCCAAAATGTTCCCTAAGATCAATAGACTTTTCTATTAAGATTAAAAGCTTCAATGTCTCTTGATGAACAAAAAGACTCATACAATGAAATGATATAAAATATTTATGCATAGTGAGCTTTTTAAAACATCAAATTACTAAATGAGATTACAATTAACATTATAAATTAAAGAATAACCTTGATTTTCCTTAGTCTTTACTTTGTAAGTTGCAAACTTCATCTCTTCTTTTATAACTTTACAAGCTTATCACTTTGAGTTTATGACTTTATCTTGTTCTCATGTTCCTTCTCATCCAAATAATTAGCCCATTAGTATTACTTAGGTTTTGTTATCATTAAAACATTGATTGGAACTTCCTTTAATTCAATATTGAACATGCATGAGAAAAATGTTTCAACTCTTGAACATGTTTATACCCCCTTATTAAACTAAAACAAAGCACCAAATTTAAACAACACAAAAGCATTCAAAAGCTTGTTTAAAAAGTTACTTAGTCTTTTGAAATAAGAATAAACACCTTGTCGTAGAGCTACTAAAACTACTCTTTAACTTCAACCTTTTTATTAGTATAAAGTTAGACTGAAATCATTTAATGCTTAATTATTCACTTTTTCTCATTTTCATTTTTATGCGGGATAATGAAAATGCTCAAAAAGTGTCATATTTATGCAATGCATATGCAATATATACAAAAATTATCATAACATAAATCAAATATCCATTCTTCAAATTCATGAAGTAAATTGAATTCAAATTAGTCATCAAAACTCACGGCTATTTGCAAAGAAACCAAAATCGTAGTAAATTATCTAAATCAATATGATGTAAAAGTAAAAAAAAATCTTAAAAATGCTAACTATTAAGATATTTATAATGAAGTTGATAAGTACAATAAGTCATAAGATCAAAGTCCCTCCACCGCACTTAAGTTGTATATTATTCTCATTGAACATATCATGCCAAAGGTAATGAAAGTTACTAGAAAAGTAAAGAACTAGCACTTCCCTAAACATAATATAAGAGAATATATGCAAGTCTTTTTGAATTTTTTGCATATATTAGTTTTCCATTAAAATTATATCTATTATATTCTTGCCATCAAGTCAAGTTAGAACAAAAATACAATAAATATATGATATCAGTAAATTTGTTAGTCCTAGGATAGGGAATCTGATAGAGGTACATACAGGAATACCTCTTATGAGTCAATCACATAATCCATAGAAATCATATCAACCAAATCCCCATTGATGACTCTATGGCAACTGACTCAATATCTCTTTTGTTAGATATATGTTAAATATATCTATTTTATTTATTTTGGCATATTTGAAGATTTGACTTAAATTTGATATTATATGTTGGAGATTTTGTTTTGGAATTGGGTTCTTATTTTGGAAAACTCGATATTGGATATGAAATAGAGTAGTAGAGTTATTATTGGACAAAATCTATGGGAGTCCAAGTTTGACCAAGAGTGTATCAAAAACCTAGGTGTATGCGTGTTTGATGGTGACTCTTGGTAGCTTACACAATAGGAGTTGATGTTTGCGGCTACACAGCAATTTAAGGAAGGTGACGTGAATATTGGGATTTTGTGGATTGTATCTTGGCTGCGTGGCAGATGTTGTTAGGTTTTCTTGTGTGGTGCTGCGTAGACTCTCCGTAGTGTTGTGAAAACGACAGAGTGTGCTGGTTATTTTGGCTGCTATACAATTGAGCTTTGTTCACTTGGTTTTGAGTTAATTTTATTTGAAGTTTTTGCAGCAGCACAGTGAAGTTTTCTTCATCTCCAGCAAGCAGTACAAGTGTTATGGGAATTGATGTTTTTGCTGGATGATTTAATTTACTGGATGTGTGCAGCACGATTGATGGCTTTGTCATAGATCAGTGGATATATTGTTGGTGCTGCCTCTTGGTTATTTTGGGTGAAAAATTTCAGATCAGAAATTGTCGTATTCTTGATTTTATTTGTCTTTATTTTTGAAGTAGAAATAGTTTGCAAAATCCTCTGACGAGGTTAACACGAGTCGGTCGTGTTATTGGGCGTGAAAAACTTTCACGGGTAGTTAGGTTGTGGGTTAGTTACATAGATTGAGTCATACGGGGTTGGTCAATCTTTGTAATTTTTGTGAACTACAGTGGAAGTAATTAATCTGGGTGAGGGCCCCGCAGACGTAGGCAAAGTGTGCCGAACTGCGTTACCAAATTTCTGGTGTTGATTTATTTTGGTTCTTTTAATTTTTCTGATTTTTGTTTGCCAGAAACGAATCGGAAAGTTCATGAAATTAACCCCCTCCGATTTTTCATCTTTAATGCTCAATCTCTTATTTAGATGCTACAACTATAGGTTCGAGCTCTTGTTGACCTACCGCCACTGTCGAATCCTCGGTTTCCCCCCTCGGGATCTAGCTCCGCTGGTTCTAACTCTACACGAGGCTCTGCATGTGCAAGCTCGGATGGATGAACAAGTGATAGGTGGATCTCAACACTTAAGAATTGTGCCAAACTCACGAGTGTATCTCCAATCTAGTGCATATAATGCTCCATATACGCTAAAGTGGGTGGCGGAGGTGTTGATGAGTTGGTCAATTCCTGGAGTGGTTTTGGTGCTCTCTCCTGCTCCTCACCCTCAACTGGCTCCCTTTATGCATGGACATCTCCACTACTTGTGGTGGTATGATGATTAGAGAAAAGTTACTATCCTTAGGCATCCACTCGAAACTCCACCATCCTCATTGCCGCCCTCAAGATGTCTATGGTAAGTGGGATAGGAGTGTAACTATCAACTTATATTTTTCAAACGAGCACTCCTAATCTCCTTTCCAATTGAGCTACGTACCTACTGCTGATTGCTCCAAAGTTTAATCAATGCAAGTAAACCCAGACGTGCTAACTGAAAATATAGCCCAAATATGTCCAAACTTAATGATGCATACAAGGAAGCTATAATAGGTCCTGAAGGTTATCACATACGTACTTTCATTCTGAGCACACAAGGAGTGTACGAGCAGCTTATATGTGAATTGAAGTGGATGGAGTTTTTTCTATCTTTTTGTGAGATAAAAGAACGTGAGGAGCAAGTAAAATAATGAATATCAAAGGGTTTAGTACATTTTGTCTTCATTGTGAATTCCCACATGCTTCCTCTTCAACCCCGCACTCATTCATGTAAACTAGCGAGACAAACACATATCTACATTTACTACGAGGGAATGGTTATTACTCCAATCCTTCCAACAACTCCCAAGCGAGTTCTGTAATCATTTCTTCTGCAGAACTAGTCCATAGAAGTGGTCCAACACTAGGAAACTTTGATTCAAAGTGGACTCGCTACGAGTTGAGGGTAAAGGTAAGGTCGTGTAGGGATGGCAACTGTACCCGAACCCGATGGGTACTCGATAAAATTACCCGAATGGGGACGGA
>JANZLC010000002.1:35266350-35288251 GCA_026413385.1 Erythroxylum gracilipes
ATAACGATTTTTATTTTTTAGTGTGAATGACTAATAATTGTTATTGTTTAATGATAGGCAAGTGGTCCAACAAATGCCTAAGGTTCAAGAAATAGTGCAAGGATCTCATCAAGTTCTATTGCTTTTTATGCTTTGGAATTTCCATTAAAACTAATGTATGTTATTTTAATTTGTTATCTGTTTTTTAAAATTCACTCTTAGATTTGTACTATCATTTATAATTTCTGTTTACTTGTTTCTTTTATGTTAAATTCAGTATGTATGTATGAATGTAGCATGAAAATCTTAAAAAAAAACAAATAGTCACATAAATTTCGAAATGTTTACATTTGAAGCTTGAAATCTCTGTTTTTCAACTGATCGTTTCTACATTTTGGGGGATGATGAATCTGTGTTAAAACCCTATAACAGCCTTGAGTGTTTGGGTTGCTTCAATTTTGGTGTATTTTGGAGATCTGGATCTGGTTTTAAGTTAGTACTTTTGTGAAGTTTCCTTTTTTCTTTTTGTGTGTTTAAACTTAATTGTGGATATTGGCCTAAAAGCTTTAAAGTTTATGGTTTTGTACATCACTTCAGTAATATTTCTTCGATTGGTTGCTGTAAAGCTAACCTTTACAGCTTCATGTGGGGGATAAATGAAATTCTTATCTTATATTGCTTAAACTGGTACACGTGATTCATATTAAATAAATTTTAAAAAAAAAAATCGGGTAAACAGGTACCGAATGGGGGTCAAATCCCCAACGGGTACAGGTATGAGGGTACTAACAAAATCCCCGGCGGGTATGGGGGGGGGGGGGGTTAAGGTCGTGTCGAAATGACTCAAGTCAGCTGACTCGCATAGAACAAACTTTTAAGACTATTTATTCCAACTTTTGACTACTTAAGCTTTCTAACCGGGCCAAACTACCTGAATTAAATATCATTGCATCCCTATTTGAGTCATAATATATATAAATCATCTTAAAAGTACCATATGTTTTAGTTAAAGAATTAAAAGATTTAGACTCCAAAATAATGTTCTCACAATCTCGGCACGAAATTAGTATCCCCGTTCAATAGATAAACACGAAATATTTAGAAACTAAGGAGTGAAAATAAATGCAAACACACGGCTACGACTCTCTAAACTCCGAACGAATTTATGGATACCCCTTCAAAGGATCAGCTGTCTTCCCTGACCTTGCATCAGTCCATGCTTTTGCAATTGTCCTTTTCATCTCTTCATCTCCTTCCTCGTACATATTCTGCGATTTGGTCCCAACCAAAGAAGAATTTGAGATTTAAGTGAACTAGAAATACCTTCACCAAGCTAAAACTGTTGGTTCACGGGCAACTCGCAATAAGACAAGATACAACTTACCTTCATCAAGTCCATAATTCCAGCCATTGGATCCCGTTCTTTATCCAGATTTGGCTTCAGCTGTAGGGCAAAGACAGAATTAAAAAAAAAATTAGCTGTTTAATTTTTCATCTATATTCAAATAAGGGTATATGCTGAAACACCACAGTACCTTGTCCTCTTTGAAGTGCAGATCTAACCAATTCCCCTTGGAAGCTTTAACCAAAGTGATGATAACCTTAGTAGGCTTCACCAGCACCTTACATTTCTCTGGTACAATCTCCTTGTTCAATTTGGGTACTGCACAACGATAGTTCTTGCCTTGTACATCATGGAATTTGACATCAAATGAAATTGGTTTGAAATCTGTTTGAATTTTCTCCTGCTCCACACCCTCAAGAGAGACATATATCTACCAGTAGAAATAGTTAAGGAACTCCATGAACAAAAAGTCTAGACAAATAATCGCATCTATGCAATCATTAAGTAGCTTCACAAAACAATTTATTGGTTCACCTTGACTTTGTCGTTATCTTGATCCCAGCTGAATGATGCCAGTGTAGAATAATTCAAACCAGGGGTTGAGGCCGACTTTGCTACAGTTGAAATTGGAGTTGGAACTGAAGTTGCAGCAGGCTCTTTTGGAAACTGCATAAAGGAAGAGGGCAATTTAGTGCTGCAAACATGCGATAAGTATACATTCTTATTTGGTACTCACAGTCCAAACATAACCCAGCAATCATTCAATAAAGAATTACGAAAGAGCTGTACCGACTTAATTACACTTAGCCGAGACCCCAAATTAAAACTCAATGCCCATAAAGCAACGAAGGGTTGCTACTTGCTAGCTTATTATATGCTAAGTAAATAGCTGTCTCCTAGAGTCCACCCGCTAATCTTTGGCATAAGTCAAAATCTCCAGTGGAAATACTCAAAGAAGTTGGATCAAAACTCAACACTAGCATTTCATTTGAGGCACATCAATAGTCAGCCTTCCATATATCCATTCATTGAGAAATCATGCGCTCAACCAACTTCAAGCTGGTGTGCCTCGTCGACCGTTCTAGCCATACAAACCAGATGATTCTTATTCAACACTTAATTATCATAAAGAGACTTCCTTTCACTCTTCCTTTCACTTCCCCTCATAATTCATAAATGCTTCCTTCATGTTTAAAGCAGGTGTAATCAAGTAAATCATTGTTTAATTTCTCGAACATTCACCCAATATTCCAAAATTCATTCCGTTTTTGTTTCCCGTTAAACACAACAAACAAAAGAAAAGAACAAAACACAAACAAACCCATGCCAAGAACATATGAGCAACGCAAATGAAGCCCACAAAACAAGAAAAGAAAAGGGGATTACCATCTTCTCCAAGTTGCGAATCTCGGAGGAGATAAAAGAGAGAACACGAGGCCGTTTGGCTAAGCCCTGCAACTGCCTCAACTCCTCCAAATCAAGCGCCAATTCATCCGCCATTCTCTTTTCCGTACAAATGGGTCTGAGCCCTTGCTTATTATCAGAGTTTGAAGGATCAGATTTTGATTGACAGTAACTAATAGAAGACAACAGCACTCACTGTCACTTGTGGTGGAAACTGCTAGAAAGAAGAAACGAATAAAAGAAAGAGGGCAAGGGTTTTGGGTAGGAGACGAGAAGGTTCCAGTTCTTCCGGAGACTTTTTGGGCTTTTTAATAAGTAATGGGCCTAAGCCCATTGTCAAGTAATACGACTGCATGACAATCATCCACTCGTTTGAGTCGTTTCGTTCGTTCGTTCGTTTGTTTGGAAAGAAAAGTATCGAGGTTCGTGGGAAAATGGCAGCAATAACGAGTGCGTTGATAGCGATAGCAGGAGTGGTACTTGGTTGGATCGCCATTGAGATTGCTTGCAAGCCTTGTCTCGAAAAAGGTCGTGAAGCCATTGATCGCTCCCTCAATCCCGATTACGATCCCGACGATCACCAACCCGCTGCCTCGGACATCCGAGCTCCGCTGCTTCCGTCGGATCTCTCCTCCTCCTCCGATGCTTCTAAAGGCGTCTGACTTCCCGATGTCCGGTACTTACGACTCAATTGTCCGTTTGTTGTTGTCTTCTCAGGGGGCGTTGTTGCGATTACGATTGAGTTGTTATTAGATCGTCGAATTGATTATTTTCTTACGAACTCCAAATTCCCAGAATTATCAAATTATTTATTTTAATTAATTCGAATTATTTATTCTTAATTATGATTATATATAATAAATTTTAAATAAAAATAATAGTACTAAATTAATTTAAATAATTTAATAAATTAATCTAATTTTAATAAAAACCTTAATTAGGAAATTTTCGAATTTGCTTTTTCAATTTCATCGCCAATTCCATGCTGTTAGATACAATTACAATCAGGATGACAATGAGCTGAGATTGATACAGACTTAATTTTTCTACACAAAACGAAGGCCAAATCATGCAAAATGTAGGCCAAATCATGCCTAAACTGGTCCAAAATTTAACTTTTTTATACAAAATGACTCTTTTTATTAAAAAAAAAAAACTAAGCAAAAGTTGACGAAAATGATCAAAAAAGACAATCATGTTGAAGAGAACATTCTGCTCCTATTGAAAATAGGATTGACTACGGATTCGAGTCATAGCATATAGTTTCATACTCAGTTTTGAAAATCGGACCAGACCGGCCGGTTTAACCGATTCGATCGGTGACCAATCGACTATCCGGTCCGATTTACCTTAAAAAATTAGTTTTTAATTGACCCAGTTTGAACCGATTAAAACCAGTCAATTGACTGGTCGAATCGGACCGGTCCGACCAATGATTCAATTAATTTTTTTATTTTTTATTTTTTATTTTTAATATTTTTAATATTATATATAAATAAATATAATTATTATATAATTATAACATCACACCGGTTCGACCGGTGGTTGAACCAGTGACCAGTAAGGTCTCCGATTCGATGGCCGGTCTGAATTTTAAAACACTAGTTTCATAAAAGCCTTATGATTTTTCAGATCTAAATAAAGCAGGTTATGCTATTGCCTAGCAAAAACAAAATGTGAGCTCTACTTCATAGACAAACATAACATATAAGAGGAGATTACATACACCTTTGATTCCATCCAATCTACATGTTTTCTAAGGCAATTTAGAAAAAAGAAAAATAAAAAGATTAAAACCATTTCCATCATCCTGACTTCAACTACTCCTATTTTTTTTCTATACTAAGTAACTCAGTCCATAATAAAGAGAAGTTGCAAAAACAGAGGCAAAAAAATGTTTTTTATACTTGCAGAGGTCTCTCAAGAAAATTTAACAACTAGACTTATGTACATCAATCTGATATAGGAAATGGTTATCCCCTAGAAGAGGACTGAAGTTCCCTCATCATTTACAGTGTATGACAAATGGGTTTAAGCCAAGTAATTGTATATTTGCGGGTTGTTCTTGTCCCGCTCCAGGTACTCTCTGTCAATCAGGCTTTCTATCCTTTTCTTCAAATCAGCAGGCTTTATCGGGAACTTCAGCTATTCCATCAAAAGAAAAACAAAATTTCATCCATATGAGGATTTGAAAAGGTCTGTGTATGTATTTTCATTCTTATCAAAAAGATCAAATTTCAAGCTACCTATTGACAAGATTTGATTTAGAATAACCCTTTTACGTGCTGGAATAAAATAAGGCATATATTACCTGTTGAAATAGTTCAGTTATCAAAAGTGTGTGACTTAGCACTTTCCTCGTCTTCATTATCCGAACAATTGCAGCATCAACCTGCAAAAATAGTGCAAATATCACCAACATTTCATTTGCCCAGTTTACTGACTTTCTTAATCACTGAACAAAGGGTGATTGATTTTGGATAAAGACAATAGGGGTGAACCTGATATTGTCGATCCTGAAATACCCTCTCAGTAGTGCTTGTATTTTCCTCTACAGTTTCCTTCATCTGGATGGCATTGACCTGCACAGCCAAATAGCGTTTAGGGCTCCAACATAAGATTGACAAAAAGTTTGACCAGTTCCAGACAAAGACTTTGTAAAGAATAAAACAAGCATTCCATTTTAGACAGAAGTACTCTCAAAATGATTGATGGAAACTATAAAAGCAACCCACACATATATATATATACCTTAATACGATACAGTGGAGCAGTAAATCCATCATTGAAAACAAACTCATCATCATCCTCCACATCCCTCCCTTTTGGCACCTGTAAATCACACATCAAAGATGAATGTAAAAGCCAAACAAATACTAACTGCAGAGTATATATACTTAAAAACAAAATTTCAGTTTCTTCTATATTTCATTTCTCTACTAGCTGTAGAGTATATACTTGAAACAATTTTCAGTTTTTTCCATATTTTCATCTCTATCTTCCTAATCCTCCCTGTGCTATTACAGCCTGCAACTACAAAGACCTTTCAAAACTGAAGAGAATACAAAACCTATTTACTAAAATGTACACCTCATTCATCCTTGGAAAAGTAAACAAAGTATTGTGTGTTTCCATTGTAACTAGGAAACAAATTATTAAGTAGAAACAAAGTAACGATTTTACATCAAGATAACTTTCTTTTCCTTAGTATCACAAACTTTTAATTTTCAGATGAAAGGATTTATTGGCTTAATTGTTTATAGGAATAATAATTCAAAACACACAAATGTCCAAGTCTCAAATGACCACCACAAACCTTTTGCAGGACACGAACTTTGCCACATGCCAGAGACTGCAAAGTCCTTCTCAATTCTTTGTCTTCTATGCCCGTGGAATCCTTGACATCTTGAAAACTAAGCTTTTGGGCATCATTAAATAGCATCAGAACAACAGTCTGGAGAAGCAGACATAAAAGAACAAACTATTAGAACATCTCCTTGTCAGGCCAACAAAACAAGAGTAGAAACAGTACATGACTATACAAAGGTGGCGTACCAAAGACAATGAACCAACCTGAAATAGAGAAACTGCTAGTTCTTTCTTGCCTTTGGGAAACTCGGCCTTCAATACACAATGACCCAATGAATTTTGCCACATCAAACGTCTACCACTATATTTGCTTAAGTAGAACTCTTTGAAAATATCCTGCAGCAAGATGGAACATAAGAACTCCATGTCCACTTTAGAACAGCTATGACAATGACACTAAACCAAAATGTAGTTTGTGCCCAACCTGATACACATTCAACTCGTGAGGAAGCCTGACATCCATGGGTGGATAAGTGGGCCAGTAACTGTAGAAACCATGTAACGATAAACAAACTTTAGCAGGGTTATACACAAAATACCTTCTAGTCAAGTATGAATATTGGATCTCAACCCACCCTGTTGTCAAGACATGGACGCTCATCTCAATTCCAGAAGGCAGCTTAGTCCTTGCCTGAGATGATTGCTTGAAAGATTCATTTATTTCCTTTGACAGTTCAATATCCTGAAAATAGCCACCACAAATGATAATCATGCCATAATTTCAACACTTGAAATCAGAGCAAGTCCTGAAAGTTATTGTAGTTTTTTGTGAATGAATATGCCGTAAGAAACAGAATGAGGAAAAAGGTAGAACACAGTAATTAGAACTTAAGCTCAATTCAATAAAGAAGAAACTCAAAGTAGTGCTGATCTCTTTCAGCTGAGATTTAGAAACAACAAAATGGAAAACTTCTCTAAATGCAAACGTTGTAGATGGCAGTGCTTACATCTTAGGGATTTCTGGTTATATAGCATCAAGTGTTTCTTCTTATCTAATATATTGTATAAAGTATGGTGCATACGAGATAAGATTTAATAGATATTGCAGCAAAAGTATTCACCAGTTAAAGAACTTCCTTTTCATATAGTCAAATTCATTTCCACTAAAAAGCCTCTAGAATGTGTTTTTGTCAGTTAATCATATTTATATCTTAATTTTAGTGAGAGCTATTAGGCAAGGGCATCACAGCCTTGACAGAGAAAAACGTATAAGACACACCAACATTTTGTTTTTTGGGCCTATTCCCAGCTTGTAAGTCTTCAACAAAGTATGTACATTACCATGCGGAGAAATGAACTAGAATCTCTTATAACAAAACTCAGTGCCAAACAGAACAATAAAAACTTTATAACTGAAGCATCCATAAAAGCATCACACCTTAAACATTCCCTCAAGCTTATTAGTAAACTGACTGCCACACTCGGTCTTCAGCTGCAATAGGAAACATAATCCTATTAATATGATTGGTAGAAGAGGATTTTGCAAGCTAGCGGTTCAGAATAATTTCAGGACTTAACCTTCGATATCATGGATTTCTCTGCATCAATAGATGCACTTTTTCCCAACAACAATCGTTTTGCAAGATCTTTCTTATAGAACGCTTCAAACACATCCTTGCCCTGTGTAAAGGCGAAAGAAAGAAGCAGAAAGTTCAGCATCATGCAAGGAAACCAAGGACAACTGAAAGAAAATTAAAGATTTTATGTACTGCATTTGTTTAAACAAAATATATCACCTGAATAAACCTGAACAAAACCAAAACTCTGTCAAGTGTACCCTCCAACTCCTCTTCTGAAGTGCCCTTGTTTCCAGCACGAAGTTTCTCATCCAAAAACTTGGCAATAAGCTCAGCAGGCCGGTTCTATTAAAGGAAGAAAACAATTTGATTCTTAGTTAATGATTACGTAATCAACCACACAGTTGCTGATCTGAAACTTAACCACTGATGAATAACAATAATAAGTGGAAATCATTATTCAATCTGACTAACCATGGAAAAATAAGTGCTGCCATAAGAGCTCAACCAATAATACTATAGTAAGGAAAATAGGAACTTCAAGGGAATCAACTATCCCAATGGAATCATAGAGAAAATTTAGCATGAATCATCATAAATGAAACTCTAGCTTCTATCTTTACGAGATTGGGAGACGAGAAAGGCCATTGATCAAATTCTCAGCATGGACGCCATAGTGAAAACCTTTTACCCAGCACAATGACAATGTCCATAAGGTCTTTCAAGAAAACATAATATCAAACAACAATGACCAAAGAGATTGTACACAC
The DNA here is from genome assembly GCA_026413385.1 of Erythroxylum gracilipes. Taxonomy (NCBI): domain Eukaryota; kingdom Viridiplantae; phylum Streptophyta; class Magnoliopsida; order Malpighiales; family Erythroxylaceae; genus Erythroxylum; species Erythroxylum gracilipes. The sequence continues at coordinate 35,274,735 of JANZLC010000002.1, forward strand.
CTTTTCGTACAAACAACACTTAATCTTTGATACATGACAATTGATATGTTGTTTTTTCATTTACCATTTACATTGCAATATTTATGGTACAAATGGATTCATATTCTCACCATACAAGCAATATCTCATAAAGGATGATAAAAGAATATGTTGCACTAACCTGACGAAGATTAATCAGATGCTCAAATGAATCCTTTATGGTATTGCCAAATGCTTCATTCTTAGAGAAGCTTTCTTCCCATATTTTATCCAAAGAAGCCTTAAATTCTAACAGAGAGGACACCATATCCTTATCTTTCTCTTCATCCATGACAATACCCTGTCCAGTTTTCCGTATGTACAAACTAAGGGTCTGTCTTAATGATTCAAGGGAATTCACTCTTAAGAAGAGCAAGTACATCCTTTGCAGGTCGTCAATTCGATGTCCATCCATCAGAATTGTGAATCCCTGAATTGAAGAGATGAAAGGGTTTTCTTTGCTGAAAAATTTTGCACTAGATAGATATAGAATAAGTAAAACATTCATACCTTATCTAGAATGGCTGGTATATGACGGTCAAGAAGCTGCCGTTCTGCAGTTGCTATAAGTGGTTTTCTAGTGTTTGTATCGAGGTAGATTAAGCATCTTTCATGCTCTTCATGCAACCTTATCTGCAAAATGAACTTTCTCAAGGTAACTATTGCGTAACAAGGTGCTAATATATCAACAAACATTTAAACACAAAAATAAATAGAAATTAAATCTACTTATAATCATTTTGCAAAAGATCAAGAAAGAGTAAAACACACCTCTACATGCTTCAAATAATCTGGAACATCAGATTGTTGCATGTATTTCATGCCTTCAGCAGCATAAAATTCAGATGTGCATTCAAGGAATGCCCTTTCAAAGCTTTCCGAATAAATTCCTAGAGAAGTAAACATCTTCAATAGATGGTTTAGAAGAGTTCTATCCACCGTTTCACCTAATCTGCAACATAAGAGCAAACTTTTTAAACTCCCATGCAAATCAACCACAAGTTTTAAATCCAGTACCCAAAGCCATTAAATCTTCAATCGTCAAATACAGGTTCAGATCAAAAAACTCATATGCTTTCCAAAGAACATGAAATGATATCTATTATCCCCCTTAACTTGTGTCGTACATAAATATATAACCAAGACCTACATACCCTTTGGAACATTACCAAAAGCTGATCATCCACACATCCTCACTCTAATTAAATATTGATCGACATATAATATAGATACCCAAGATAGAGATTGCTTTGTAACCACTTCTTTTTTATCTTTTTTGTTTTAAAAGCACCAATGTGATATCCTTCTCAATTTAAGATATGGAAATAATATTCTATATGATCAAAGACAACATATAGATTATTTGGAACAGAGAGTCCAAACACATTAACCTCTCAACAAGAAACATTTTCTGGAACAAACAAAGGGTATCAAAGAAGAATTGGAGAGGTCAACTTCTAATTATCCTTTAAATTACTATGATTTGGAGTTAAAGTTAAAATACAACTAGAAGTACTCTGCATCCAGGTCATCTTCCAAGGTAGGAGAACTAGAAATGTTAAGCTAATAGTTGTTTCATATGTAAAACTGCTTTAAGAACTTCGTTTTGCAGACCAGCAGATATATTGGTATGTATATGTGCTTGTGTGTCCGGGTGTTTCTCTGCGAGTGTAAACATCAGTGTAGCTGTAGGTGTATACGTGCTGGTTTTTTATTGTCAACGAAAAGAAAATAAACCATCAACAAACTCCAATTAGTTTTAACCTTTACATTTCTAGAGAACATATGCCACTAGAGACTTTTCTTGTTATCCAGCATAGTGAGAAAATGGAAGTACCTTTCCCTCTCAATCATCCGCAAAAGGCCTGTCACAGTTTTATGCTCAACTTCTGGAGACAGAGAAAGATGTTTCCGGAAAAGTTGCAAACCCATGTCCCACAAGGAACGGACATTTTGGGTTTGTTTCACATATGTCCTATCTAGATACAAAGCTATACCACGGATCATTAACATCTGGTCACAGAAATCCTGCCAGCATCTCTCAACCAGGGATAAGAAAACCACCAAATCAGGGCTTTGACCAACTAAAGATTGTAAAGCCGAAGATATATGTGCTTCGCACTCTTTTTCAATCCTCAGATAAAGATTTCCTCCCATTTTGTGTAGGCAAAGATCATTGACAGCCTGAGCCGAAGGTATATCAATTCCACGAACCAGTGAAGTAACTCACAGAAGCAAACAGCTAGTCTACCAAGAATGAAGGAGAATGGAGTAAAACATACCTGATAAAGCTTCTCCAAGTCACAAGAATCTGGTTGTTTCAAGAATATAGCTTTGATAGCTGACTGCAACTTTGCCCATGTATTCACCTCAAAATTTGTAGGAAGCGTTGGTTTATCTTCATACAACAATAAAATAAGAAAACATTAAGCTAGAATTTATGATATACCCAGTAAACATGGACCTGGGCGATTGCTATAAATATAAATTTCACACCAGGTATTTGCATCATCCTCAGTTCATGCATATAAATAAAGGATACAGGTAACAAGGTTCGCAACAATAATTGAAGTTCATAATGCGCATTGCTTGCGAAAATTCAACAAATATTCTCTTGTCAACTAAGAAATACCAATTCATTAGATTACATACAGCATACACTCATAATTATTGCAAAACATTTCAGAATGCAATGAAGAAATGAGGACAACAGGTGAGGAGGTTATTAGGAAGAGAACAATAACAAAAAGTTGACCAAATAACTAAATTGTCTGGTGGGACTTTGATATATGATTTTGTGTAGGATCTAGTCACATAACGAATGTGACCACAGGTAAATCCTCTTTTCTTTACTAAAGTTCTTCCTTTTTCTAGAACCTATGGTTATTGTTTAGAAAACTTGTCCTTCACAAGCTTTCTATCAACAATTTTTATGAAAAATTATGGTTGCTTTCTTATTCATCGTAATGCCCTTTAAATAAAGAGTACATAACATAAAACAAAAAGCTAGTAAATTATTCTCTTACTAAAAATAGACTTATAAAAATAATACACTTCCTAAATTACTTCCTAAATAAGACAACCATTAAAATTACTTCTTAATCAAGCTGATCTTGTTGTATATTTATTTTTTCTAGAATGCATTTTACATATCATTACTCCCCGCATACAAGGAACTTGTCCTCAAAACTCGAAATCAAGTAACTCTAGATATCCTGGCCCTCCATCCCTCTTCTTCAGAATTAGCAAGATCCACCCAAAATAACCTTTTAGACTTGAGTCCTCTAAAGAAGGACTTGTTCACAATTGAAACAAAGCCCCTTCAACCTTTGTTCCTCCATCTCAACCTTCTTCAATTTCATAAACAGAACATGCAAAAGCATTTCACACACTAAAAGCAAACCCTCGACTCTCCTTTCCACACCCTTTTCCTCCTATATAATTTACTAACACAAAACTCGAGTTGTTCCAAGGAGAGGCAACCTTGTTACTCCCTCTTGTGGCAACTGAAACACTTCTCAACCTTCTTTCGTGTGCATGGGCTAGGTTCATGGCAACCCCCCAGCTGTTCAGTTGTTATAGCTTCACTTCCAACTAAAGCCCTTCCATGAGCCTAACAACAAACAACCCAACTTGTTGCCTTGTTGTAAGCTCTGTTAGAACTCCCTCTAGTACTCCTCCACAATCCCAAACTATTTCAAGTTTGCTATTTCACCCAATGGGTTTAGACTCATGGGAGGTCTAAACCATAAGTGACATTATTCCTTGAAGGTTTCCCAATACATACTCGTTTCCTCTTGCTCCACCTTAAAAAATCACAGTTGCGCCTCTTCGTTAAGGTGGAACGCTGCCAGCCCCACTTTCTCCTCTACCAAGTTACATTGGTTCTCGAAGAATTGCTCAACCTAGTGAACCCAAACAAGAGGTCATCAGAACAATCATAAGTGGGGAATTCCAATTTAGAATACTTGGTAACAATGCCCAAACTAGCTAGCTCCATGCTTCTATCCACCCTCCTCTCTGTGCAGGTGCGGTTGCTGTTTCCAACCTCCCCCTGCTGGTCTTGTTCGCAAATAATCTGCAAAAGCTCCTCAAATTAAGCATTCTAGCTTTCTTCTATCTTTGCCAATCGTTGCTCCACTGGTTTCCTGAACACAACTACTTTAGTTGATAGATCACACAATTCGTCCATCACCCTAGGCTCTGATACCAAATTGATCTGTGTTTCTGTGAAGGACCTAGTTACGAGATGATTTAAAGGGAAATCCTCTTTTCCCATGCTAGGGTTCTTCCGCTTTATAGGCCCTATAGTTGCTGTTTAGAAAATTCGCCCTTGACAAGCTTTGTGCCCAACTATGTTTATGAAAAAAAATATGGTTATTTTCTTATTCATTGTAATGCCCTTTAAATAAGCTCAATACATGGAGTTTTTAGGAAGTAAAATAGAACACGAATTTCTCATACTAAAAATAGACTTATGAAAATAATAGACCTCTTAAATAAAATAATCACTAAAATTACTTCCTAATCCAGTTGATTTTTTGCATACTTTCTTTCCTAAGAATGCATCTTACATATCAGAATTCTGTCAAATATCTGTTCCATTGAAAAGCTCTTATCGTTGTTGAATGAAAGATCAACCATCAGTTACACTAACTTCATCAGGAGTTATTTTATGAGCAAATTACCATAAACATACACATCATAACATGGGATGAGAAATATTCATTGAGATGACAGAAAATTAACCATAATAGAACAAAATAAATGGGGAATAGAATATTGCAAGCTTATGAATTACATCGTGACATTAACACTTTCTAATTAGCAAAAAAGCGAGCATAGCAGAGGAGCCTAAGCAATCATCCAAATTGCATAGCAGTTCACCAAAACCCTTGCTTAGCTACAGTTTCAACCACTTGAACTTAAAACAAGGTTAACCCAACACGAGTATGCAAAGAATGCATAAATGAGAAACAGAAACTTCATAAGAACTTGCCAACAGTAAGCTCCCAATAAATGGAATTTCGGATCAATTTAAATCAACTTATCACTGAAAAGAAACCACTTAAATAATGCAATAAGCAACAGATCCAAAATTCAACAAATTTCTCAATTCACATACTCGATATCTTAACCAAAAACAAAATCCATCAGAAGAGAAAAACCCTAGACCAATTAAATCTCTAAAATGACAAAACCCAAATGGAAGATGCCAAATTCGAGTCAGATTTTCGACGAAAACAATAAGATTGCACCTTTAACGAGCTTAATAACAAGCTTCTTTGCGGGCTGAGGAAGAGTGGCCTTTTTGCGAGACAGGTTAGCAGCGGTATGAGACGCGCTGTCGTTGTCGAGCTTTGAATCGTCATCCAGAGCCATAGGGTCCAATGCTACATTGGACCCAGCAAAGTGGTGGTTGAGTCCGTTTTTGTTGTCGTGAGGCGAGCAGGTGGAGACGCCCTGCGACTTGGCCTTCTTCATCGGGTGCAACGTGTCGTCTAGGGCAGCGGAGGTAGAGCCGGAGGCAGAGGCGGAAGCGGAGCTGGCGGTGGCAGTGCGTTTGGTAGGGAGAGACATCAACGAAGAGTTTGATCTTTACTTGGTTATCGAATTATTAACAAATATTATTTTATTATTTCTCAAAAAAACAAATATTATTTTATTTATTTATTACGCAAAAGAATTAATTTTAGGACATTATTGTCTTACATGCTTTTTTTTTGTGTATTAATTGTTGTAAGATAGATTTAATACACAAGTCTCCCCGCTCTGTAAAATTCGGGTAAGAGTTATCGATTGTATTTAACATTTTCTTTATATTTTACAAAAAAATTATTTTATGACTCGAACTCGTAACCATTTGGCTATAAAGGAATAATCCGGATCTAGCTATTTTTCTATGTTGCCTATTACCAATTTTCAGTTTATTCTTTTATTAATCAAATTTTCTATTTCAATTTTATTAATCCCTTTAAATTAAAATTTTTTTATGTTTATTAACTGAAAATTTTATGTAGTATTCAAATTAGAAGCACATATTAATTTTAATATATCTTAAATTCCATTAATTCAACGTAAAATTTTATTAAGAATATTAATACAATCATCATCATCAACACCCAATTAAAGTCCCACGAATCTGGGGAGAATATTAATACAATAATCTTAATATAAACATAAGTTTAAGAACTACTTAAAATTTTTAATAATTAGAAGTCTAAAAATATCAAATTTCGCTAAATTTAAAATTAAAAATAAACTTGTAGCTAAGGTTGAATGAAGATACATATATTTATACATGGAGGGTTACTCCTAAATGAATATGATCTATAGCTGAATATTATAGTTATTGAAATAAAAAGCAAAATGATGTGGGTTGGTTATTTTAACCACATTAAGGCCTGTTTTGTTGTTGGCTTATCAGCTATTTTTTAGCTAATTGACCAAAATTAGCTGATTGACTTTATCAAATAATTATTGGCCCTATTTGGTTGTTGCCTGGTTGGGTTGGCTGATTCAACATAACCAGCTAATTTTATAAAAGCTGCTTGTAAGTAGCGTTTAGGCAATAGCTGATTAACCTTTCCTATAATGCCCTTAAGTTTTGCCCAACCTCGTTATCGTCTCATTCTCTCGTTTTTTTTAGTTATTCTTCGCTCTTACCTTGCGTCTCTCACAGCTTTCACGGTTTCAAATCTGTGTATCTTGCATGAGAAACCGACAGTTTCCTATTTTCTTGTGGTCGTGGCTATGGTGTATTTTGTTCAAGGTGTTTTGGGATTATCCAGATTGGCTATTAACTTTTATCTCAAAGATGATTTGCATTTGGACCTGTTGAGGTATTATTTATCTGAGTGTAGCTTACTAGTGACATGTGTTGTCATCTTGCACACAATTTGTATTGTTAATGCGGTGCTATTATGGTAACGTTTTGACAGTGCATGAAATGCATGAGGTGACCATTTCTTTGTAGCTTTTTTAATATCTAGCTAATTAGCTATTATTCATGTTTAATTTGTTTCGTTATATAGAGGACTAACAATTTGCATTTTTTCAGTAGACAACTGTGATATCTGGTTTTTTTGCTTTACCATGGCTTGTCAAACCGTTATATGGGTTTATTAGGTGGGTATTTTATTTCCTTTTCATCATTTTCATTTGATTTATGAGTTATTTGGTGATGATTTTTTGTTAACCTTTATTTTTTGAATTACTTTTTAGTGATTGTCAGCGATTCTATTCCACTTTTCGATTATAGAAGAAGGTCATACTTCGTGCTCTCTGGGCTTCTTGGTGCACTGTCTTGGAGTTTGATGGCCAGTTTTGTTGATAGCAAGTATAATGCTGCTTTTTGCATACTACTTGGTTCATTTTTCGTTGCCTTCTCAGACGTAATGAGTATCTACAACTTTCTGACTTTTTAAAAAGATTTAGATTGATGTCTTAATAGTTAAATTGGTGAGCGAGTGTTATTAATTTCTGTATTATTGAATTTACCCTTATTGATAAAAGTTGTAATCGTATGTAGTTGTAAAGAACTCAAATGTGAGAATGTTATAGTATTTGAATGAAATAAGTTAAATGTAATAAACAAATTAATAATTAAGTTGTCTTCTTCTCTACTATTTTATGACGTTATTTACTTAAACATTGGCTCAATAAATTCATAGGTTGTGGATTCCATGGTGGTGGAGAGGGCTCGTGGTGAGTCACAAAGTATGTCAGGGTCCCTTCAGTCCCTTTGTTGGGGTTCCTCAGCATTTGGTGGAATTGTTAGCTCCTAATTTGGTGGTTCTTTGGTTGATGCTTATGGTGTAAGGTATTTAAGGTGGACCTCGTGGCTTCTATTTTCTAAAACTAATGACACTTTATGAATCTTCTTGTGCTGCTTTTCAAATCTCAGGTTTGTTTTTGGTGTCACTGCATTGCTACCATTAATTACATCTGCAGTTGTTGTTCTTGTGAAAGAGCAGTGAGTATGCAATCTAGCAAGAGGACTAAATCTTTCCTTGATTGACCTTGGATTTCTTAAAAGTTCAAAACAACATAGTATCTAGTTGTGGTATGCTATTATGCAGCCTAATGTTTTTCTTCCAACTCTGTTTACATTCCTGCGGCAGCCAACACCACATTCAGATTCTGGCATGTTCTACTTCACGTATGTTTAAATAGACAACTTTTTCTAAGATATTCAACTAATTAAGATATTAACTTTTAGTTTCTTTTTTGTAAAAATGACATTTCTTGCTTCATTATTGTTTCAGCATAAACAAACTTGGTTTCACCCCTGAATTTCTAGGCCTGTTACCTCAGTTGCATCATTGCTTAGGGTTGGACTTTACAATGGTTTTCTAAAAAATTTTCCTTACGCAAGATTTTTGTTGCTACTACTGTAACTGGTACAATACTTAGGATGACTCAAGCTTATCTTGCAATTTAACAATTTAATGACTTGCCAGGAATAAATATTTTATGGTTTTCATTTTTAATTTTTGGCTCAGGTTTTCCTTGTTACTGGATTAAACCAGCAATTTGGTATAAGCGAGGAATGGTTCTCAATTAGAGATTCTTTGATTTTAACTGTTCTTGGTCAAGTAAGTGTAGAATTTATCATATCTTTTGGTTAATAGTCTTCTTGTACACTGTTTTTTCATATTAGCTTCAATATAGTTTATATCATGATATATGTTTAAACTCACGTCGGAATGCTTATCTTTGAAATGAATTTAAAGCACTTGATAGCTACCCTTGAAGGATTTTTTATGGTTTTTTGGCAAATAATTGTAGGTGTTGGACCTCGTTTTTGAAGCCCAACATTCGGAATCATAAATTGACTTCTTCATATACTTTGTAGCCCTATGTTTCTAGTTTACTCCAAATCAAAAATCACCTTATTCGGATGTCTAGAGAAGAAGTTATGGTCAAAAGAAATAAAGCTATTCAGACCAATTCTAACTTCTATAACTATCATCTTCAACCTCTGTACTTAAGTCACAGATGGATCAGACGGACCAGACGCATCTAGGCAAGTTGATCAGACAATGGAGACGAACACGTCTAAACCAGACGCAGACGAAGGACATGCGTCAAAACAAGACACAGTCCACGCGTCGGAGCAAGACGCAGACGGAACAGACGCGTCTAAGCCAGACACAGACGAAACAGAAGCGTCGAAGCCAGACGTAGACAAAGCAGACTCGTCTAAGCCAGACGCAGACTAACGAAGGACACGCATCAACGCGAGACGCAAGCGGACGAAGGATAAGTGTCAAAGCGAGACACAAAAAGAAGAAGGACACGCATTAAAGCAAGACGCAAGCGGACGAAGGACACGCATCAAAGCGAGATGCAAGCGGACTCAGGAAAAGATGAACTTCCACTCAGACGGAGGACTTAGACTAAGACTGAATCAAATGATGATTCAGTCAAAGTTAAGCATTGACTCAGACGCAATCAAAGCTGAGCTTTGACTGAGACGAATGGATTATCAGACGAAGGATCCAGCCAAGCTGAATCAGACGATGGATTCAGCCCAAGGCTGAATCAGACAATGGATTTAGTCAAACTGATTTAGACGATGGATTCACCCAAAGCTGAATCAAACTATGGATTTAGTCAAAGCTAAACTTTGACTCATACGCAGTCAAAGATGAGCTTTGACACAGATGGAGGGATTTCTACAAGGTCTTCCTCAAATCACCTAAAGTTCTAAATCATAAATTACACTCTCCAAAGCATCTCTAATGGCTCCTACATCCATTCTAACATCACTTTCACTTATACTCTTTCCAAATTCACTTCTTCTAATACGATAACACTCCTTAACCATTTCGTTACCAATCTGGTAATATTAGACTCTCAATTCTCAACTCAAATGACTCATCCTTACCATAACTGTTCTACATATTTACATCTTATGAAGTGTCACCCCAGAAATCAGAATACAAATTTTACCCTTATGAAAATTTTGAACATGCAATGAAAGACTTGAATAGTCATGGATAAAATGCCAACATATTTCCTTAATATAAAAGAATATTAGAATTTTACAAAGCTTTAATGGGCATTTCGAGCCACAATACATCATAATCCAAAAATTACAAAGTTTACATAAACGAGCATTTGCTCAAAATACAACTAAAGCCTTGTTTTACAAAAATAGCTTCAAATTCAAGATAAACTAAAATCGGAGTAATGCCTTGACCCTTGACTACTCGATATCTTGCTCATCACGTGAATATGGGGAGGAGAATGGGGGTGAGCTTAAAGCCCGTGGGTAACAATTTTATAACCAGTAACAAGCAAAACCATTGAAATAATAATTTCCATTATAAAATTCACATTAATGCAAATCATGCATGCATCACTCTTGTCAATTTATTATGAGCACATATGCACATCAAAATGGTTCGGGTGGATCCAAAAACAGAACGCACTACACATTTTCACTTAATGGTCCTATGTAGCCATGAGCTTATGGAAGTCCATGAAGGAGCTCCATGCTACTAACGGGTAGGCGGGAAAAGCCTTTTTGTCAAAGTGCACTTGACTTAACTTAGGGGACCACCACAAACCCACATAACATATATTTCATGACTTGTAAAACATATTGCCTAAAAAGGCACATTTCAGAAACTTGATTTCTTAAGCTTGATATCCTTTCAAACATCATTTTTATAAATCAAACAAAATTCATATACAAAAATATGCAACGCATTCTCAAAGCATTCAAAGAGCAATAAATGCACATTTTAGAAGTAGTTGAAATCATTTATTTCCATTTCTTGAAAGAAACATTAATGGCATATTACATAATTATAAAAATGTAACCCACCTTAATTCCTTGTTTGAAAACTTGCTCAAATGTGTCTCTCCTCTTGCTCTTCTTGTCTTTCTTGATTCCCTTTTTATAGGAAAAAATTCTAACTTCAATAGGGTTGCAAAAATTGAAACTCACAAAGCATATTCAATGAAATTGTTTTTAGAAAACTTAAACCCATGTATTTTCTAAGCTTCATGAACCAAAACCCTTCCATAAATCCAAAGGATTAAGTATGACCCTACCTTGAATCTTCACCTAATGAAGACATTATTGGCTCTAAAGAAAGCTCTTCCCTTCCCCTATGTTTTTCCTTTCTTGCTCAACCTCAAAATCTCATTGGAAAGCTTAGAAAAATGAAACCCTCTCAACTCTCTTCTTTTCTCTCCAACCACCAAAACCTCTCTTCTTTCTCTCGTGGTTTGTAAATTCTCCTCTTTCACTCTTCACTCACATTTTGCTCTTCTCAAGTGCAAGACAACAATTCTTTCTTCCCAATTTGCCCTTCCTTATAAGCTTATATCTTTCTAAAGTTATCTTCCAAAACTACCCTTGAACATTCTTATTACCTTAGCATTTTAATTTCATTAACCTAAGCAATAAAATCCTACTAATCTTGACATAATAATTAACTCCAAAATTAATCCATCATTACCTCATAATTCATTTAAATCATACCTAATTAAAGAAAAAAATTTGGGGGCCAACAGTAGGCTAGTTAGTTTCTTCCGTCCTTACAAGCATGATGCCTGCAGTAACCTCAGTTGATTTTTTTATATCTACATGCATGATATGTCGTCTTAAAAATGCTTCTTGATTCCTGGAAACTTCTTGATTTGTGCAGGTTATTCTGGCTATGTAATTTTATGCATGAGCAGTAAAACTGATAACTTATTATCTTTTTACAGGCTTCCTTCATGCCAATTCTCATGTTAGCAGCAAAATTATGTCCTGAAGGAATGGAAGCCAACTTTTTGCAACCCTCATGTCCGTATCAAATGGAGGGAGTGTCCTTGGAGGGTTAATTGGTGCCGGTCTGACTCAAGTTTTCGGAATCACTAAGGACAACTTTGATAACTTGACGACATTGATTATACTCAGCAATCTTAGCTCGCTATTACCTTTGCCACTACTAGGTCTTATACCTGAGGAAACCTCTGATACCTCTTCCAATGAGAATGCAAATATTGAGATGAAGTCAAATTGAACTTGAGATGGTCTCCTCTTGCTTTTATTCATTGACATCTCTGGCATTGGATCAGCCACCGACCTTTTAAAGCTTTCTGTTTTAGTGTAAGTTGCAACATATAATAATCACAATAGAAAAATGGAAGTGTAGATTATAGAGAAGTTGATCACATGCAGTGGAATATATAACAAAGGGGTTCTGGGTTAAGCAAGAAATGAGCACATTCCTGTTTTTATTTGGGGGTTATAGAGAGGGGTGTGTGCATGTTGGGCCCCGTTTCCGAAGCCCAACGATCACTCCGAACATCATAACATAAGACGTGCTCATAGCACCCTAAAGGGTTACTTCAATTAACCCTCATCATTTCATCTTCAATCATTCTTGTAACACCCTAAAAATTTTCCTCACAATATGCTCAATGGCGTGCCCATACAAAACAGTCATCATGCTTGAACTCATTTCTCCTGATTGCCAACAGAATTTGGAAATCTTCAAATCAGAATCTCAATTTGACTTCTTCCTATAAATCATAGTTCTATGTCTCTTGTTTATTTTGAAGCAAGAATCACCTAAATTGGAGCTCTATAGCTCAAGATATGCTTAAAAAGCCTAAGTCCGCTCAAACCTTAATCCTGCTCTCTTAACCGACCTCTCACTTATTCTAAAACAACTCAAAATGATACAAATTTTCATGGAGAGATAGATATATGTCTTAGAAACCCATTGCCTTAAGAATCACTTCATTTGAAAGCCGGATGAGGGAGTTATGCCCAAAAGAATAGATCATGTTCATAACCTCAATCGATTTGAACCTCTCTTGGCGCGATTGCCATAACTTTCACCACAAATATCTGATTGATTTCGTTTTTAGACCATTAGAAAGTAGACATCTAGGGATACAACTTTAATGAAGACCAAAATTTGAAATTTTGTCGTTTTATGGGTCAACTTACACGGACCGTGTAAAATCACACGGTCAGGCCGTGTAACCTACGGGTGAAAATGTGTCTCTACGCTTGGATTTACACAGCCCGTGTAAATTTACACGGGCTGACCGTGTAACCTACGGGTCTCACCAATTTTTTACCCTCCAAGACCCCTTCAAAGGTTCCTAAACCTATCCTAACTTCCCCTAAGCTCATATATTGCCAAAATCTAACTTTTTCTAGTCCGATATCACTTCATATACGCTAATTGTTCGAGATACACATCATATACGACATCCTGATTGTAATAATCATAACTCTCAACTCCGATATCGAAAAATTGCATACTTTATAGAGTTGAAAAGCTATAAAGACGAACTACAACTTTCATGAAGGGAACTTTAGCCAATTCTAGCTAGATCAATACAGTTTTTCATTGGAAGTCAGAACATACAATTTCCCTTATGAAAACTTAGAACATTCAACCCAATTTCACTTCCTTCTATTACATCTTCATTCAAACAATTCAATTTGCCATTAGAATTCATCCAACACTCAACCT
>JANZLC010000002.1:35290097-35307021 GCA_026413385.1 Erythroxylum gracilipes
TCAATTTAAAATTTAAAATTATAAATAATACTAATTTATAAAATAAATATATATTAAAAATAATTATTTTTACAAACTTTTTACTAATTTAGTATTAATATTTATTAAGAAAATTATATGAGATATTAAAATAAATTAGTTAATTAAAATTAATTTATATAAATTTTTAATATCAAATTATTATCAATGATAAAAATATAATAATACTAATATTAAAATTAAAATCACAAAAAAGACATAATTGAAATTAAACTCCTAAACTTCTAAGGTAGCATCTTTGTGTGTGCTTAGTCAAGGAAAGGTGGAACGGTCCTCGTGTTGGGTAGGCTACAAGGACAAAGGGGCCGACGAAGACGACGTCTACTTGCCAAATTGTCATCATGTACGGTTCATAAATTATTATGAATCCTTCAGCTTTTTCTCAAAATTTGGGAATATCTGTTTCAACTTTCAACCCTTTTTTTAATGCTAAAAATGATGTCATGTTATATCTTTTTGCACCCAAAATGATGTCTTTTTTTAAAATATAAAATAGGGTTAAAATAGGGTGTTAGATATAGAGAATCTGACAAGCACAATTTGTGACAAATGTAAAAGGAACAACTTCCATCTTGCAGAGGGACTCTTGGGTACAAAGTGCAAGAATCTTCTAAATGATAATAATCCAAGAGAAAACACAAAACATGACTTAGCTTTGTCACTTAATGTAAAAGGGAACAATCTCAATAGAATAATATCATCTTCTAAAGTTATATTAATCTTAACAATATCACAAATTTCCAAAAAGTTGGCGATAAATGCACTTAGATTCTTGTATGATAAACCATCATATTGCACAAGTTATTAAACCATCGAAATTATGCTAAGATTAATCTCAAAATTATTATCCTAGATTATATTCCGTAAGTGATTGTCTAGTATAATCTCTATAGTAAGTTGTACTCCATGTCTTTTCCAAAGTTATATTTATATTCTTTCCCAATAAAATAACTCTTAATTTCGAGTTGATTAATTGAAATTTCTTTCTAATTAAAACTCCTAAGAATACATGAACTTATTCTATAAATTTTTTTATTAAACTCTAATCTAGAAGATTAATGTGATCCCATCTTTATGATTCTATATAAGTCTTATTATTCATGTTAAGATCTATTCACATATATGATTTCTTAATTCTTATATATGAAATCTAAAATTGAATTAAAATACTAATATATTCCAATTCAAACATAAGAAATAATAATGAATAATTCATAAGAAAACTTAGGTCTTCCATTAAATTTAATTTATGTTAAAAATATATTTTAATTAGTACTTTTGGCAATCCTTAACTATGTCCACTCTCCGAGATACTTCCTAGAATTCAACTAAGGCTCCTACTTCAACAGAGTCACGAGGAATGTTCTTACAATCTATCATGTTTATCTTTTTGTAAAGAGTTATCCTCCTTACGATCTTTAAAGTGAAGAGAAACTTAAGTCATAAGTGAAATTATACTAACTTACTTTGATAACTAGGCTCCCACACTTCCGAATACAGCAATAAAAGCTTAAAAATACTGTAAAAAAACTCTTTAAAATATGTTTATAAAATACTCAAATTGTTTTTTTTTTGTATCAAAACCAATAAGAAACCACATATTTATAGAGTTTGAAATTTCATGCAGTAACCAAAAATTAATCTTTACAATGACTAATTGTAGTATATTCATTGACCAATGTGCATTTATTATGAAAATATCTACTAATTAAAATATTGGTCGACCGATGTGAACTTGTTTAAGAAAAATAATATGTTGGGACATTGATTAGACCAACATAGATGCAATATATTCTTTTATAACTTTAACATATATTAGTTGACCACTGATTTACATTAGTCGACTAATATAATTAAAATCTTGTTTTCAATATGTTGTTTCATTAAAAAATAAAGTCATTTATGGTATTCACATTTTGTTAATTATCATCAAAATATGAATTGAAACATCTCTTAATTCAACACATAAGATTTGACAAATTTACAAGTTTATAAAAAATCTAAATAAAAAATTAAAAAAGGAATGAAGTTTAACATATTCATATTTTATTAATTAAGCACAAGTTAAACAAATAATTAGCTTTATTAAGGAAATTCATACTAAGATCAAATCAGCGGTGTGCTTCTACTACAATAACAATAACAACAACAATAAAGTCTAATATGAATATTTTTTATATAAAAAATTTGAAAAGGTCCAATAATATATAGTCTTATTCAAAACAATCTGAAGACTTCAAACACGTTCAATCCTCTTGGAAAACTTACAACACTCTTTAACAAAATGCGAAAAAAGACAAATATGTAAAAGATTGAACAAAAATAGCATTGTTCATGATTTCAAAAAAAAAAAAAGCATTGTTCATGGATTAAAAAACACTATTTTAAAATAAAATATAATTAATTTAAGTATAGAAACTTTACTTGGTTACTTGGTAGGGCACTGAAAACTTTGGCTTGTTTGTAACATCACTTTGACATTTCGGGTACGAGGAAAACAGCGACGAGCCAGTGACTACTGACTATCGAATCGAACACGAGGTCAAAAGCCCAAGCCAACGAAAAGTAATTGTATGAATAGTACGTTTCGGAGTTGGAGAATCTAACAAAAGCCGAAAGGGTGCTGCTGGGTTGGATCGCACGTGTATATAATCAACGACCATGACCTCACACGGGTTCCAACTTGCCTGCGTCTTTGACTCAAAACAATGTAATTTGGTCCTCCTAGACTGCCTCTGGTCAAATAGTTCAACTGTCCGTTTTTAGTTACTTGCCCGCAAAACTTCTTCAACCAAGCCTTCTCCATTTGCTCAGTATAAAGCCGCACACAATCCTCCCCTCATAACAACACTCCAAAATATCGTTCAAACAGGCCAGAGTAGACCGAGAATCCATATCAGAGCAAGGTATATATATATTTATTTCCTGCCAAGAACTCCAGAAGATATATAGATCATACAACTTTCTATACCGGGGAAGACTCAGTGAGGAAACGGCAAGAAAAGTGTAGTGAACTTGCAATAAAGCGATTCCCAAATGGCCCATGACGAGATAAAGGTGGTGCTTGTTGACACTCAGTACGTCGTAGCTGATCCCAAGAGCTTCAAGTCCGTGGTTCAGAGTCTCACCGGCAAAGATTCATGTGTTTCCTGGATCGAGGAGAGCTCGTTTGTGGGGCAAAAGAGGAAAAGACCTGTTGGTGGTGGCAATAGTAACAGAAGAGTTGGGATTCCAGGTAGTGGAATTGAAAGTAGTTCTGGCAATGCCGATTTGAGGTTCACAAAAGGGTTGTCGTTTAAGGATTTGGATCGAATGATGTTAGAGCTGACTCCGATGGAGGAATGGTACAAGTTGTTGGCTGACAATAACCTAGTTTAGTAGTTTTGTAAGATGTAACATTCGTGTATCTATTCTCTTGTATCTGCGGATTTAACTCTTCTTTTTCGTTTTCATTTCATCTTTGTCTCTTTCTCTGTCAATTCTCCATTTAGCAAGTCTTTGAGATGAATGAATTTAAAATTTTCCATTATCTTAAGGGAAACACTGAGCAGACAAGTCTGCTTACATGGTGAAAACAACATACAACTTCTAAAAGCCATAGTAGATGCAAATAAAGTTATTTACTGACTACCAAAAAGAACAAAAAGAACAATCAGAAAGTTGAGGAAAACCAACTATTCTGTACTTTACAGCAAGCAAGATATCCGTGATCAAACTAGTTGGATTGACTAAACTCCTATTAACAAGCTCTCCAAACATGGTAATTCATAACAAATCAAAGCAACGAAGAACTTTTGAGTTTGCAGCTTCTCCACAATTGCTTCTTGGCCAGTTGAAAATTTCCAATCCCATTCTCAACAGGTGTTTGAATGTTAACATTTGGATAATAAACTAGACCACACAAATTAGTGACAAAAGGGAATTTTAGACTCTCATCTACCAGGCCAAAGCTGACAGAAAGAATCACCAAATATGTAAGTAATCTCTTTTTATTTGTTTTTTGATGGGATACAATAGAACTATGTTTTGGCAGTCAGAAATTCCACCAATCTACTCTTTGGTTTTTGCCTCAAATTGATTCCCAGGCAGACTTACCAGAAAAAGAACCTGTAGTAGATGGAAGCTAGAGGACATAGTTAATCAGGAGTTCCTGGTATAGGAAAGAGAACTCCATAGCAGCAGCTTGACGGGAAACGATTTCTTTAGATCTGGAAGCCCCTAAAATCCAATCACTTCTCCCGATCATCTCATAACTTTGATGATGGAGGGATTGTAGGAATCGTGTAAAAGAAAATAATCTTTAACTTCATTTGTAATGATGTGTGCTAAGACGATCCCATACCTGGCTAGTCGATTGATTATCAAGGGTGAAAGAGTATACGTATCAACCATCCAATGAACATTCTAGCCGTAATAAGTTGGTGGTCCTGCTTAAGTAAAACGAGTGGTAATCTTAGTTTTTCTTCATGGGGACTCTCATTTAATCTGCACACTGTACACAGGACGTTAACACCTGGAGGAGACGCTTACAAAGCGACATCCTTGTCGCAGCAAGATAAGGTCAAAGAACGCTTTGATCTTCTGTACGTATAAAGGCGATTGGATGTCGGTAGCATTTTGTTACCGTGTAACGAGGTTAAAGAAGGATGATGAATAGGCCTTGGTAGTTGGTTCACAATGTGGTAAGAAGAGGATAACGTGGCGTACATAGGAACCATACGAGACCTTGTAATGCATTACAACTTGGTTGGATGAGGAGGAAAACTGGATGAAGAGAGTTCGGAAATAAGAGGGAAAGTGAGGTGCAATTAAGGAGAAAGGAAGAACGGTATAGGGTAAGGCAGCTAGCTAGAGAATCATCAAAGTCAAGAACCCACCTAATTCCATAGACATATTCCACGACGAAGGATTACTCTTGGAAGAAGTTCGTTTTAATGTCCTCCTACATACGTATCTTTCGTATTGCATCCCTGTATCTTTTCTTGACAATATGAACAATAATAATCGTAGGATAACCAAAGACAAAGGGAGCGTAGTAAACCATGGGCTTCCGTTTTCAGGAATAGGGAAGAGTAGTTCCATTGTAGTTACGTAAAGCCTATAATTGGTATTTCCAGCAAGGTGGTATCCTGTCAGGACTGCCAGCGTCCCCGGGGTCCGGGACCATTAAACTTGAAAATGAAATCAAGTAAAAGAGAAAACTTCTTCAGGGCCACCCACAGCCATACGAACTGAAAAGGGCGGGCATATTTTTCCTCTACATAGGAAAGGATAAACAGGAATCTAAATCTTATCTTTCTGTCCCGTGTGATTTTTTAGTCTGAATTCTTTATGATATGAAATCTATAAGCTTGGTCCAAGGTTGAAAAGAGTTTAAAATTTGCTGTACGAATCCGAATCCGAATCCGATCAAAGGTTATTTACAATAGATTGAAATTTTAATATCTTTCTTTTATAATTAGTAACTTTGTTTTGTAATAGTAATATCTTCTTGTTGATAATTATATAAACTGAGGATAAATATCTTATTGATGAGTCATTCTTGAATTAGTTTGATTGTAATCAACGAAATTTTTATTTTTATTTAGATTTATATATTATTTAACTTTAATTTATTTTATTTAGATTTAGATTGATATATTTGTAAAAAATTAGAAAAATAAATAGAAATGTTATAAATTTTTAACGTAATTTTTAGAAATGTTTTAAATTTTATAACCTTTCATTTATATATGACGCTAGCATGTATAAAAACCTATCATTTAAAAACATGAACAAACATCAATTATAACATAATCAGTAAATAAATAATGACAAAAAAACATAATTTATCTCATTAGTTGATTTCATAAAAGTTCGATCATTTTCAAGATAGTCTGTTGTCATCACCACATAACTCTTCTTTTGGTTGTCGGCTATTCATATATCTAATGTGAGGGGTACTCTTATGTGAATACTCAATCTTCAAAACTAAATTCTTTTGCTTATCGTAAATCTTGAAAATATCTTTCTTGGTATTTTAAGTCATGATCTTGAAATTTAGTTGAAATAACGTGACAAACATCTTAAAGGTTTTGTCATTGATAATGGAGAATGACTATTCATCACCAATGATCATCCTGACTAGCAAAAACTTTGATTTGTTGTTGTTTTAACTTATAAAAGTCATTTTAACCTTCCATTTCATTATATTAAAGATTAATTTTTTTTTTGATGTTCTAATACCATCTTCTTTCTATTTCATGACTTCAAATATCTCTTCAAATGAAAGGTTTTACCTTTAGAACTTTCAGTTAACATCTTATGACAATAATGTCAACTTTATCACTTGATCTAGTTTTGATAAAGTGATTCTAGACATCACTTCTCAATAAACCAATTTCTTCATCTTAAACCATTTCTTCACTTGGTAAGTATTGTTGGGTATCATATTAGAACTCTCTATTGATGTACTGCTACGTATCGAATTAGACCTTTCCATTAAAGGATTATGCTCATCCATCTAAAGAGATAACATAAATTATTCTTTAGAAATAGCATAAACTAATTAAAGTTGAGACAAGGTTAAATTAAATATATTATAAACTTCAACAATGACTATGCCCTTACATTATCCAGAAGTACTTATAAACTAAGATATCATAACTAATCCAACAGATAGATAATAGAAAAAAATTCTAATTAACTCATGACGTCAAAGTCTTTCCATTAGATAGCTTATGAATTAAACTCAAAAGGTTAGAGAAATAGGGGTACATTATTGTCTCATTGGTTGGACGAATAGCAATAGGAATTTCCAAATTTGATTTACTAGAATTTGTCACCCAAGTGACCTAAATTAAAGAAAGAGCAAGCTATAAAGTTGTCAAGAAATTTCAGTTCTAGTTTATGTGCCATAGAAGAGCAAACTCTATAAGAAATTAACAGCACTTCACATATAGCTGTAAATGCTAGAGATATATCAATGAAGCAACACCCTTTCATCAATCATGGCACACATTTTGCATCTTCTCTTCTATTGTTTGGTGTAAATGAAGTTCCAAACTTCTATAAAATGTTTTAAAAAATCCATGATTTCATATTTTAGACAAAAAAGATTAGGAATAAATAAATATGGCTAGATTGTTAGCATCGTCTAATAAAAAAATTCTAATCTCGTAAGGAAAAATTAACCATTAATCTAACATCAAACATCAATTCTAAAGTTCTACTCCTATGAGCCATTTCCCTCTCTAAATGTCTATGTTAAAATGTAATTTATCCACTACAAATAACTCAAAATGATTTACAGATAAAAACAAAGTAACTCTAAATTAATGAAGCATCCTTGAAAAATTCATGAAAGAAAGCTTCCAATAAAACTTTTTCATGAATACTACAAAATAGCTACCCAAAAACTTTTCCAACAAAACGCAAATATCAAAACCTCCTACCCACAAAATAAAAAACGCTTACAACATTCTACTTATTAGGTTGGTCTTAATGTAGAATGTCTCCCTCTATACGCTAAAAAGCTTTCTCTACGGAATGTTGGATAGTGTTGAGATCCGTTAATCTCAGAGTAATTTGTTTATTATTAATAAGTAAATTATATTAATATAACAAAAAAAAATCTACAAGAAACATGTTAAATGAGTGTATGGAATACATTTAATTTACTTAGTACAACTTCATTTGTATATCGTTCAGAAATAGGTTAAAGAGGACTTTTAGGCAACTGGTCTAACTATAAGAAGGGATTTTCGAGTGATTAGCAGTGAGGAGGACTTCCAAAAAATGGGTAGAGGACTAGAGGAACACTGGAAAAGTTGGCAACGTCAGCAAGGATATAAAAGGAGATAAAGTCACAGTGAATTTGTTTTAATTATGCTACAATGACTGAAGGGCGAAGAAGAGATATAGACGTGAGGAATTTGTTCATACTAAAACGATGTTATTTTGCTGATAAGCATAACAACATTGTTTTAGAATAGACAAATTAGTTCAACATTGTGTTGGGAAACAATGTTCTTTCACCTATTCCTAAACGATATTATTTGGACATTGCTTGGATGAGACTTTTAGAATTCAAGTTGTGCCAGGCTGTAAAGCTCGAGTTCGAGCTCAACTCAAAATCTAAAAGTTTTCTAAAAAATAATATAAGCTTAACCTGAAGCTTGATCAAATTGGTCCTAACCTATTAATTGAGGGCTAAACTAAATCAGTACCGGGCACAAATGCCAAATTTAGACATTGAGAGATAATTTTTTCTTTTTATTTTTTATAATAATCATAAAACAAATAATTATGTTTAATTAAAACGGAAGGACTATCTCCCCATCCAGTAAAATCTAAACACAATTATATTATTATTGTAAAGATGATTAATTTGGGATTGAGGGACACAATAATTAGAACAAATTTTGTGTATAAATAATGCAAACCAAAAGGTGGACATTGATTTTCCTAGAGGAAGAAACTTTCTTGCTTTTCATTTCTCACTAAATGGCTTATCATGATAAGTTCTTGTAACATTTTAAGTTTATATTAACTTATCAACAATTCTACTTTAGATTTAAGAGAATTTCAGTTCTAAAAATAGTTAAATTATTAAACTTTTTAATAACCTTTTGAAAAATTTTCAATTCTTATTTTTTAAATATGAAATTTGATATCGATCATTTATATAAGAAATCACAATCTTCTCATTTTCAAATTCTTAATATTTTTATTAAGACCTATTTCATAACAAAAGTTATTTCATTATTTTTAATATTAAAATTAGTTATTTTTTTACACCTTTTCAACTAAAAGTGTTAAGAATTGTCCATTTTTCACAAACTTACTATTGACGTCATTTCTCATCCTCTTTGCTTCTGAATGTTATAGGTCTACTAACTTCTGCTTGATTGGTTCCTATTGCAACTTCGTATTATTGGAGATCCACTCTAATACCATTTGTAATAGTTTCAATCTGAACTAACCTAACAATAACTCAAATTTGGACTCAAGAGTATCACCCTAAAATAACTACTTAAAAGTTGATTAATAATATTTTTATATAATTATAAAATATTTAACCTTTCATATTATATTTGATACACTCAATTTCTATATAGTATGTGACAATCTTCTATTATTGAACCATTGATATCCTTAACAAGGTTAGATTTATAACCTTCCACTTTTTATAATATGGAACTAGTTCATTCCAATATCTTAAAAACCACCTATTGATCACAGCTGTTTCACTAATACCATTTTCTACCTTCACATCTTTGGATATTATAATTCCACCAACTTTTACTTGTTTTGACTCTTATGAGACCTTGAACTCTTTTCTCTTATTTTTGTTCCAAGTGTTTCTTTATTTTTATTATGATTTGTTTTAGTTATAAATTTATGGTCGAAGTGTTATGCTTTAGAAGCTTGATTAAATTATTGAATTTGTTTATTCGTTAGGTTGGTGTACAATGTGATTGAATTGAAACAAAATAAGAAGGTTTAATAAACAAGCATGTTAGTCTAATACGTAACTAAAATTGAAAACTATTTGATGTTTTGAGCATAAATTTTTAATAGAAATATTAGGTTAAGGCTATTAAAAAAGTTATGAAATTTTAAAGAGGAATATTACATTTCATAGGTGACATCAAAAGTTGATATTAAACTCAAATAGAAAATTTTGATAAAATAAACTTGTAGGTTCATTTTTTTCAACATTTAATAGTATTTGATATTTTGATCATCACTTTAGGTAAAAAAATTGAATCGAAGTAATTCAATATATTATGAAAAGCTGAGAGAATTTTCAAAAACTTTTAAGAAGACACCTAAACTTGATATCTACTATCTGATGGTGGCAATGTCAACCTTCATAAATTAATGTTCAACTAGCCGAAAAAATTGATAAACTAGTTAAATTTCACAAAATTTAGTTTTTAAGAGCAGCTAATCTGATGATTTCTTTTATTTTTCTTAATCAAAAAAACTGATAAAATTGTAGAGGAAAGAGGAAAGAGGAAAGGAAATGAGAGTGACTATTTTGAAGGTGAATATAAAAATTCTAACATTGTATCCTTCAGTTTTAAAGTATCCTTTGATTGAAAACTAGTAGTATATGCCAATTAATGTTTTCTAGGTTAGTTATTTTTATTATTTACACATGTTAAATAATTTATTAAATGTCAAATTATTATTTTCATGCTTAAATTGATTGAAATTAAGTTATAATTTCAAAAACTCCATGCAAAAGTTATGGTTGATTTAAGACTTTGTTAAATTGATGAGTTGAAGAGACCTAAATATGTTTATTGAGTATAAAATTTCATGATTGTTGGCATATAACTACTAATATATATACAAAGTGTATTTTCATGTATTAAGAAAATACCATCAATAACTTAGATGTTGTATATGGTTGCAGATTATGGTGTTGAAGCCTGTGTATAAATGATGTGATATATGTATTTTATTTTATACATCTTGGGATATATTGTATGGCCTTTGAGGGGTTTGTGCACACTTGATGTGATGATTTTTTAAGGCCTATTAATTGGTGTCAAATGAAGCATATATATAATTTTATATATACTTTATTATGATATTTATTTAATTGGTATATACTAACCTACATTATGTATTTTTTAAGAATTATACCCTGTAATAAAAATATAAAAATGTAGATGTAAGTTTTGAATGTGTGATGATGAAATACAATGGAAACTTCCCTGATTGGCTACTGGGTATGTTGCAAAGAAAATAATAGAAAGTGACGAGAGAGGAGAAGTTACGCCTTCATTGATTTCAACATGAAAACATTTTTCAGTTTCAAGAACATCATCATCATCATCATCATCATCATCATCACACCTAGTCTGAAATTTCACATTGAGGCAAGGTTTGGGGAGGTCTGATAGTACGCAGCCTTACCCCTACATAGTAAAGAGGCTGTTTCCGGTAGACCCGCATACAGATGTGATATACAAAATAATGATGCAGGACACAGAAGAAACAAGTGAAGAAATAAAAAATAGTACGCCGCATAATTAAGCACATAGAACTCCAAAAAAGACGAAGACATACCTAATGTATAACCCAATCCAATAATAAAAAAGTAAGACAATAAAAACTAAATATTAGAAAATTCAATAAATAAATAATTAAAGAGTAGTAAAAGAAAATAAAATATAATTAGGATAAATAGTACTAACACTACTAATAATACAAATACCAATACTAAGAAAAAAAGGGAAAATTTCTTTTAAAAGACACTAGGAAACTGCAGAAGAAATTGAAAGGGGAGAAAAAAAAATGAAAAAGCAGAGAACTTGGACAAACAAAAAAGAAGACATAAGAAAAGGCAACATAAAAATAATCAAACCATGTAGGTGAGGCCTGCCCGAGAGAAGGAGCGATGCGCAGAGGAGAAAATTAAAAAAAAACAAGTCTTTAACAACAGGTGAGGCAACAAGGAAGCATTGTGTATCAATTGCAGCGTCAGACGGGTCTCTTGTCAGGAGGCTCAAGGAAGCTAACGAGTCTCTATTTGTCTAACCCTATCAATCTACACCGTACATGTGTTAATATCTCAATATTATAAGATATATACAAACTATAAGATATATACATCTGTCAACATCTCAATTTCACCCTTTTCTTTCACAATACCCCCTGCAAGATGGATGTCGGTAACATTCATCTTGGAGAGCAAACTCTTGAATTATGAACATCCTAATGGCATTGTTAGAAGGTCTGCCAGCTGATCAATTGAGGGTATGTAATGTAAAGAAACAGTTCCATCTAAGTATTTCACAAACTAGCAATCAATTTTTATGTGTTTTGTTCTTTCATGAAATTCAGGATTTTCAGCTATGCTCAATGCAGATTTGTTGTCACAGATGAGGGGAATTGCTCGTTTATATTGAATTCCTAACTCTTACAAGGCTGACAAAAGCCAAACAATCTCAGATGTAGTGTTTGCAAGTGCCCTATATTCTGGCTCAGTTAATGATTTACTCACTATAGGCTGCTTCTTTGCCTTCCAACTCACCAATGAATGCCTCAAGAATATACAGTACCTTGTTAGTGATCTCCTAGTTTCTGGACACCCTGCCCAATCTGAGTCATTGAAAGTTGTGAGTGTAAGGGATGATTCAATGGGAAAGAACAAACCTTGACCTGGGGTTCATTTGACATATATCAATACCCTTACTGCAACTTAAGAATGGATCTTTGTAGGGAAATCCATGAATTGTAAAAACTATTGCACTACATAAGATAGATTAGGTCTTATGCTAGTTAAGTATTGTAGCTTTCTAAAAAGTCTTCTATAAGAGCTTGCTTCTTAACCATTTAACAAGTCAACTTTTGATTTCTGCAGTTTAGTGTTGATGTCAACTGAAGATGACAATGAAGTACATCCTAACCGGCCACATTCTTCTAGTAATTCCAGTGCATACTTTCTTTGACATGAAAACATACCCTTGCTACTTCTGGCCATTTCAATGCCTAAGAAATACTTCATATTCCCAAGGTTTTTAATGGTGAATAATTTATGAAGATATTTCTTAATAGCAGTAATAATTTGCATGCTTGACCTTGTCATTAATATGTCATCAACATATAAAACTATAATTGTGAAATCTTGTTTAGTTCTGAGAGTAAATAAAGAATAATCTATTTGTGATTGTACAAAACCAAAAGACACAAGTGCAACTGTCAATCTTTCAAACCAGTGCTTGGAGGCTTGTTTCAAGCCATACAAACTCTTCTTGAGTTTGTAGACCATGTTCTGTGGTGCCTCAAAGCCTGGTGGAGGGATCATATATACTTCTTCTTCTAACTCTCCATGTAAGAAAGCATTGTTTACATCTAACTGATGTAAATCCCATTGTTTTGCAGCCACCAGTGCAAAAATACATCTAATTATGGTGAGTTTTTCCACAGGAGAATATGTATCAAAGTAATCAATTCCCTCCTAATGTGTGTATCCTTTAGCTACAAGTCTAGCCTTGTACCTCTTTATTGTCCTATCTGACTTATACTTCACTTTATAAACCCATTTGTTACATATTGATGACTTTCCTGATGGTAATGGCACCAAGTACCAAGTCTGATTATCTTCAAGACCTTTGATTTCTTTGTTCATTGCTTCACACCATAATGGATCTTGAATGGCTTGGTTATAAGTACTAGGTTCTATGTTACTAGATATGGATAAAATGAAAGATTTGTAGGGTTGTGATAACTTATCATATGAACTTGTGTATTGAAATGGAAATGGAGAACCATCAATCACATTGACCCTAGTCATGGAAGATGACATAGGATTATCTGAGTACTTTAGCCTAGGATATTTGGTGTGATAGTTTCTAACCATGAGGGTGGTTTGCTTGGCTTGGTGGATCTTCTAGGTGCTATGATAAGAGATATTTGGTTATTTTTAGGAAGTGATAGTTGTGGTGTAACTACTTTATTTGATTCATCATCATTTTCATCAAGTTGTTGAAAGATTGATTCTTTTAGTGTTTCATGGTTAGGGTGAATCTCTGAGATTAGGACATGTTTTGTGTTACTATCATGAATGATTAAAGGGACAATAATAGTTGGTGTTTGATGGTTTGATTCAATGTGGTGGTAAGGAAACACATTATCATTCACATCTCTAGAAACAAAAACTTGCCTAGTTTTCAGACTCACGACTTTGTACCCTTTGACATGTGGTGGGAATCCTAGGAAGATGCAAGCTTGTGCGCTTGCATCAAACTTATGCCTTGACCTATTTAATGTTGCTGCATAACATAAGCAACCAAAGACTCCAAGGTGATGATATTCTGGTTCTTTTGAGTAAAGGAGCTTGCGAGGAACTTGGTAATTTATGGATGAAAAGGGTAATAGATTTATGAGGTGACAAGTTGCCTGGACACAATCTCCCCAAAAGTGAAGTGGTAGGTTTGCTTGAAATCTTAAGACTCTGGCAACATCTAGTAGGTGTTGATGTTTATTTCTACTCTGGCATTATGTTCAGGTCTTTCTACACAACTGAGCTGATGAATGATTCCTAGGGATGAATAATATTGAGGGAGATTGAACTCTGGTCCATTATCTGACCTAATACACTTGACTTTAGTATTGAATTGTGTTTTGACTAACTCAACAAAGTCATTAATGTATTGTGAAGTTTCAGATTTTTGTTTCATTAAGTGGATCCAAGTGTATCTGGTATGGTCATCAACAACAGTTAGGAAATAGTGGCATCCATTTTGAGTTTGTATTCCTAAAGGTCCCCAAATGTCAACATGTATTAAGTCAAAGGGTGCAGCAACATAAGAATGACTATTATGACACATACCACAATCAAAAGCTGAACTGACATTGCATTTCAACTCATCAATTCTTTGATTTGAAACAGAAGGATGTCCCAGCCTTAAATGCCACGTTTCAATGTCTTTACATAACAAGTTTGCAAGGGAAACATGAAATGCGTTTACATTATTTTCATTTGAACTAGTAGGAACAAGAAAACAAGATTTGGTAGTTTCTGGGTCAGCCTTAGTCTTTAGGTGATATAAGCCATTAGTAACTCTAACAACTCCAATCATCTCCCATAACTGATTGTAAATGTGATAGAGGTCCCCAAAGAAAAACAAAATGCATTTTTTAAACTTTGAAAATTTTCTTATAGATAGAAGATTAAAGGTGAATGACGGACATATAGGACAAGATCTAAAACTAATGAATTTTGCAGTTTAACTCTTCTTGATGGGTTATTGTGGCATAGATTTTATCTGGAAGATACACTTTCTTGTTGGAAACTTCACAGACATCATGCAAGAGTGACAAATTTCCTACAATGTGGTCACTAACACCGCTATCTAGAATCCAAGTTTCACGCACGATATCATTCACAGGCATTATAACAGATAAGGAAAAGTTATTATCTTTAAATGAAGATATAAGGAATGTAGAATTGGAATTGAAGTTAGAGGCAATGACTAAGTTGGAAACAGGGTTTGAAGTGATGTTCTTTAACTGTGAAGCATTCAGTTGTTGGAAAAGATTCACTATCTGACCAATTTGTCCCTGAGTGAAGTAACCTTTCTCAGGACGTGGAGTGCCATTACCATTAAAAGTTTGACCAATTATAGGCATATTCTGAGCTTGATTATCTACCTCATTCTCTTGTTTTTCTCCTGAGGCCATGTTTGCAATGACATTCTAACCCTTTGTAAACTTGAAGTTTGGTGGAAACCTATGGAACCTATAACATTCATCCTTGGTATGCCCATTTTTCTTACAATAGGTGTAGTAAAGATTGGATCTGTTTTGAATATAACCTTGGCTGGGGCGGCAGTCTTAAACTGTTTGTTGCTTTGGTTATATGAAGAGTAATTTTGTTTGGCAAAAAATACAATGGGATCTGTTGGTGTATTATTCAAGTTTTCTTGTCCCTCATGTTGAACAATCAAGGAGAACACAGTAGAGATGTCTGGTAAGGGTCTCATCATCAAAATTTGGCCCCTAGGAACCTTGGACACATTATTCAGGCCATTGAAAAAAGCCAAGCACATCTCCTGATTTCTGTCTTGTTGAGCAGTTTGTGCCATATTGCAGTTGTAGTTTAGGTTACAGCATATATAGGCTGGCCTTTATAAGCTGTATACTCCCCCCACAACATCTTGAACTTAGAAAAATATGCACTCACTGTTAAACTACCCTGCTTAAGATTGTTGATGTCTTTTCCTAATTGAAAGGTTCTAGCATAGTTCACCTAAGAGAATTGGGTTTCTAAATCTTTCCACATATTTTTAGCAATAGTGTGACCCATCAAATTAAACTTCCCACTACATCTTTTCCTACTGAATTGATTATCCAAGAAAAAATGATTGAGTCTACTCTTTCCCAGTTATCTAGATTAAAGTCACCTATAGGGGGTTGTGGAATGTTATCATTGACAAAACAAAGTTTCGATTTGGATTTCAAAGCAAAAACTATGGCTATCTTCCAGTTATGGTAGTTCATCTCATTTAAAGGTTCAGAAATAAGAGACATACCATGGGTCTCTGCCGATGAGACGAAATATGGGTTCAAAGAGGTTCCTTCATCTCCAGTGCTTTTGTTGATGATCTGAGTGGCCTCAGTTTTTGTTGTGTTGTTCGACATGATTGAGGATTTTGAAGAGAAGCATAAATGATGAGACTGATGTGAAGGGGTTAAAGAAACCAAAAATAGAGATGAAGAGCTCGATTAGGCTCTAATACCATATAAGTTTTGAATGTGTGATGATGACATATAATGAAAAATTCCCTGATTGGCTAATGGGTATGCTGCAAAGAAAAGAATAGAAAGTGACGAGAGAGGAGAAGTTTATGTAACACCCAAATACCCCCTAGGAGGATACATAGATGCCACCCAAGACAGAACAAACAAACCGAAACATTTCACACATGCATTTTTTTAAAACTTAACATGCATAATATACATCTCATAATTCCAGAAACAAAATTCAAAGAATATTACAGGCCCAAAAGTGTTAACTAAACACATGTCCATCAATACATAACCAGACGCCTTTGACCAGCGCAGTAGACTTGTCCCAGTCTTTAAACTCTTTGCTCTGAACCTACACGAGGAACATCCATCGTGCTAAGCTTATAGCTTAGTGAGCAATCATTTATCTAAATTAACCAATTTTCATTTCACAATAACAATATAAGCATGCATTCAGAAATTAATAAGCAGGCAAAATGCACTTCAGAACATCAGTAACAGAACAAAACAAATCAGAAGTCCATAAGTAGAAGTGCATAAACAGAAGTCCATAAAACAGAAGTGGGTAACGGGACTTATACAGGAGAGACCGAAGTCTCGACACTGAAGTGTCACAGGAGAGACCGAAGTCTCG
>JANZLC010000002.1:35314630-35340660 GCA_026413385.1 Erythroxylum gracilipes
GCTCCAGCCCTTTTGATCGCAGAATAACTAACATAGTGTAGTAGCAATCGTTGATATTTTAGCTTCAAGTTACACAATTCCAAATTTTCCTTTCATAAAGTTCACATTTTTCCTTTCTAATTGCATATGTCTACCATAGAAATACAACGAACTTATAAACTTAAGTTAAACAATCCAATTCCAAAAGCAGCATCATAGACACCATTCTGGACAATAAACACGAACGCGTATACTTGTCTAATCTAGCCATACAAAATAATAGCAATAGCAATAATAACTAAAAAAAGTCAGAACCAATCCCTCTCTGAGATGAAACCTGGAATCAGAAGGGATAAGTGTCAAAATCATTCTCATGGAGGTACTAAATTGGCTACCAGTTCAACAGTGAATATCAATATGTGCGTATGTATATAGGACTGAGCAAGAACAACTGATTCGTGACATGGGTCAGTTGATCATACTTCAAAACCCATAAACAAAGAGAGAAGAGAAGCCCTTACCTATGGACAAATTGGCTCTACACACTTTGCATGTAGGTCACCGGCTTCTGAGCTGCTTTGTTGTATCTGAGATGAAATGGAATGGCTTTACTTGTTTGATAGTCTACTCCTTTAGTTAAAATGGGCCACATTGTAATACAACTTTTAGGCTAACTGTTCGTATAGTTAGGCCCGCACGGACTACATTCTGCTTTCTGAAACTATATTCTATCGAATCTTAGTCGTCGAACAAGGAACTGTTGCAAAAAATGTCGAATGTTTAGGCTAAATAGATGAAGACGGGAGAAAGTTAAGCTGAGACTTGTAATAGGAGGAGATAAAGGTGATACTTCAATTTTTGTGGTTGCTGCAGGTACTGATGAGTTCACATGCATTGTCGCTACTTGAGCGTACATCATGTGTTCTGCAAAAGCTTGACAATTGTATTACAAACTTCCAAAAGGCCCTGAGCACTCGCATTTGCGTGAAATATTCATGTGTAAATGTGCATTTTAGGGCAATTCAAAACTATTTGATATCGCCGAGAAAAGATATTTTCACAAAGGAAGGATTGAATTCCGAAGGTCTGACATGTCTTGACGACACGGGGCCTTCAGCTTCCCACTGGATTAAAAAGAGCCTGTTCGTTGATATAGGCGAAATCCCAATTGAGGAACTTTTGATTACATACGCACTTGGATCCAAGTTTAGCAGAAAATCCCAGGATACGAAACTCATCATATGTTGCCATTGCTGCTTCTAGTATCAACTGAATCACTTGACATCCTAAAATGGTTGCTCAAAACATTGAGAAAGGAATCCATTTTTGAGCTTTTAGACAACCGATTCATCTACTAGCAAGGCAACAATGCTGTCATTTTCAACTTCTCCATTTCTTTTCATTATACTGTTGTTCACATAATTCTGCATAAATCATTTGAAGTACAGATCCAAAAAATAGTTCGAGCAGCAGAGTTGTCGAATAATATAAAGAGCTAAGGATAACCAACACGTGTGAGCCTTAATAATAGTTTATGAGCACAGCTAATGACGTCTCTCCCACATATCTAACTACCAACCGTAAGTAATTATTAGCCTGTTTGGCAGCAACATAAAAGGATTCCATGAAAAAGTTGTTCTGTTTTTACCAACACAAAATTTCAAATAAAGCAACATATAACATATAGACTGACTTGACTTCACTGGCACAGCTGCTCAACAGCTGTAACAATCTGCGGAGGTTGAACAACGGTCCATTCTTCCAATGTACCAGCATAAGGGGTAGGCACATCCTGTGAAGACAAGCATACGATTGGAGCATCCAAATAGTCAGTAAAGTTTTCAGTAATAGCTGCTGTCAAGCTAGCACCAATGCCACCAGTCTTCATACATTCCTCCACAATCAGAACACGGTGTGTTTTCTTCACTGAATTTCCAATTGTGTGAAGATCAAATGGTTTCAGTGACCTGATATCAATCACCTCAGGATCATATCCCTTGTTCACCAAGGTTTTTGCAGCCTGCATCACGTGATATCTCATCCTAGAGTATGTCAATATAGTAAGATGCTCTCCAGGCCTAACCATCTCAGCTTCCTCAAGGTTACAGATGTACTCCTCATCCGGGATTCTTTCCTTTAGGTTGTAAAGCAAAACATGTTCAAAAAGAATCACGGGGTTATTGCTGCGGATTGCAGCCTTCATCAAACCCTTGGCATTGTAAGGAGTTGAGCACGCAACCATCTGGATTCCAGGAATTGACTGAAAATATGACTCGAGGCGCTGTGAATGCTCAGCTCCAAGTTGTCGACCAACACCACCTGGTCCCCGAATAACTATTGGTATGGTGAACTGCCCACCAGATGTGTAGTGGAGCATGCCACAGTTGTTTGAGATTTGATTGAAAGCTAAAAGTAGAAAACCCATGTTCATACCCTCAACAACTGGCCTCAAGCCGGTCATGGCAGCTCCAATGCCCATACCGGTGAAGGAATTCTCAGCAATTGGGGTGTCAAGAACTCTAAGATCACCAAACTTCGTAGCCAGGCCCTTGGTCACCTTGTAAGAACCTCCATAATGACCCACATCTTCACCCATGACACATACAGTGGGATCTCTATCCATTTCCTCTTCCAAGCCTTCTCTTAGGGCCTCAAAGAGTAGAAGTTCATGCCTAAATATAAAACCAAATAAGATTGAGATAAAAACAATCACCAATCAATACAATACAAATCAACAAAGCCAATGCCATGAATATTTCATGGATTTCCTTTCTATTCATGGCATTGTCCAAAGACTGCATAGTTTCATTCATCTGTTAAAGCCAAAAAAAGAGTTACAAAACGAGATAAAAGGCATAGCTAACATAATTGGCATAAAGGTGGGTCGGGTAGAATTTCAAGGCCCATTCAGAATTTTAGATGGTCAGAGATGCATTGATTTTCACCTAGGCCCAACTCTGCCCCTCTTACAACTTTCAGGATATAACTATTACTTTCTTGAAAAGAAAATTTACAGGAATATGTTGGGATTTGAGGACTATTTATGCTCCACCTGTCCTAATCAGCAAACTACGTGACAAACAATGGTGTGAGAAATGCACTAAAGGTAAACATTTATGCATAAGTTAACACAAAGTAAATGCTACAGGTTGGAGGTTTACAGCACTTCATCTGGTTGTGGGCTTGTCACAATGTTAATTTTATAACAAATTCATAAGTAGGACATATGTTTGTATTTATCAGACTACATTTTAGTAATTTCGATTGCATTACAAACCATGAACACCACAATATGCCATCATCAAATTTGTCTAAACGTGAATTCTCAAAAAAAAAAAAAAAATTGTCTGACCGTGCATATTCCAATGTGTCATCAACGGAAGTGGCATGACTCAACCAGGCCAATCAACAATTTCATACTAACATAATGCAAGAGGTTATTGAGAAAGCTATTTACTCTCAGAAATTGCTTACCCAGGTTTTGGATTCAGCCTTTTAATCCTCTTTGATTACACCTGTTCAAAGTTGGTGTGCACTAATGTCTGGATCCATCAAAATTTTTAACGACTTGGATATGTTATTTAATCATAATGTCAAAAGATTTCTCCATGAGGGTGGGAGTGGAACTACCAAACTTAGGACTGTTTATAGCCTTATATATACATGATTAACTCCTTTTCAAATTCCAGAACTTACTTCTCTTTCTATATCTCCAAAATTACTGGGTTAAACATTTAGCCCCCCCACGTAAGACAGATTTGCATACATCAGTCACTATCAAATCAAGATTGGTACTAACAGCTTCGAAGTATAAATCAAAGATTCACAGAAAAAAGATAGTGAAGGGTAGTAACAAACCCGGGCTTTGACGTGGTTGAAGCTGCGGAAGCATCAGGCTTTGTCTACACAAAGAAATACCCAAGAGTTAAACTTTAGGCTACAAAACCGAAACAGATAGAGGTAGTATATAAAACACAAGAGGGATGAGAGACAATTAACTGCAACTGCATTGGTAATCAATTGCTTCGCTCTGTGACCCTTGGAATTAGAAGCCGGGTTCATATCCCCATTAGATCTGACCACAAAGAAGCTAGCTTTCCTCTCTGAATCAAATAAGCAAATCACAAGAACGCCCATTTTCATCTCACCCAATTCAACATTAATTCAGTTAGCTAAAAACGAGCAAGTCCTAGAAACCCAAATCAGCATAAATGTAGCTGAACACAAACAAACAAAACCTGAGAGAGATCTGGGAGAAGGAAGCAGCAGCTTGTTGGAGTCCAAGGACTTGGAAGCAGTAAAACCAGAAGCAGCTCCTAATCCTTGGAAAATCGAAGCCATCTGATGCAAAGCTCCTCAAAGTTGAAAGCTTTTTAAGCTTTTTTCTTCTCTTAATGTGTGAGAGAGAAACCCAGTACGGGGGTTATAAAAGAGATGAACAAGAAATGTGATGAAGATAGTTAGCGGAGAAATCTAGGTGTGATGAAAACAAAGAGTACAAACGCTCACTTTGGGTTTATGGCCCCGTCCGTCCCCTTTGGAGTTCACTTGAATACTTGTGTCGTGCAACTTGTTCTGCTACATAAGTTGTATCGCCAAGTGTCTGTAGAACAATGAACGTATTGTCCATGGGAGATCTGCCACGTAATGGTATGTTCAGAAAGAAAGAGACTTCCTTGTACTCGGTGGAGGTGGTGGTTCACCCAATCCAACCACACCAACCAAACCCGATCCAATGGGTCGTTGCTTGTCTGTAGTTTTTGGATCCCCCCATTTGGGTTGGGCTTGTTCAGCATCATTTTAATGCTTGTTTTTATATGATTGGAGACAAAAATAATTTTTGAATATTTTTAAAATTACGATAGCTCCTTAATATATATTATGTAATTTATAATTTTATAGTAATTATATCTCTACAAATCATAACAATATAAATTTAAAATAACAACAATCTATTTATTTCTATTAATATTACTTTTAACATATTTCACATATAAATAACAACTACAATTAATATAAAAGATATTATTTAGTCATCATATAAATATAAAAGTATAGATAATACAAAATACTTTAGATGTTACAATTTCATCATATAATAAATAATAATTAGATAAAGACATCAAATAAAAATAATAATAAAATTTTATGACTCTATAAGTATTACAACAAGAGTTCATGCCTAGAACACAACCATCTAGAAGTGAAACATAAAATAAAAACATTTATAGTTACATTATATTGCATATATGGAATTTAACAGATGCATCAAATACAAGTGAAATTAAAAGAAGAGAAGAAATAAAAAACTTGAAATTTAATTTGTCGAATATTTGCTTAAATCGCATTAACTATAATTCACATTTGGTACAAAATTCGCATCATTGAGAAAAGTCTCATCATCACCATCACTCAAATTTATTGTACCAAATGACATTTCAATATTTTTTCATCCAAGATTATTTTTCAAGTTACACTCGTCTATCAAACTCGATTCCTCAGAAAACTAATTAATTTGCCTAAAGATTGATATCGTCAAGGTAAATTGAATCTATAAAACTGTTTTTTCTATTAAGGGTTCTAATAAACAAATAAAAATAAATTATTAAGAAATTACAAGAAATTATATTCAAATTAATAATGATAATAACATACATTTCTCGAAGCTTTAAATTGTATCGAATAAATACCAAGTCCTTCAAACTTTTGTGTTCTAATATATTCATTTTCTTAGAATTGATGAATTTGAATGTGTTATCTTTTGTGTTTCAATCTTTTTTTTCATGAACTAGATTGATTCAAATGTGCTCCAATTACTTTCACATCTTGTTATATTTACATATTGACTCAGAATTTGAATTGCAAACTATTGCAATGCTAGAGCACTACTTCTGAAATGGTTCCACCAAGTAACTGTAAAATAATAAAAGTGACATTATTCAAAAATACAGTGATAATAAATTTCCAATATGTAACAAAAGTGAAAAAAATACTTAAATTAAGCTTATCTTTTTTATGAATAGCAATAGGCATCTTAAAATCACTAGAAGCATCCTTATAAACCTCTATTTATGAGTTTGAGAAATCTTGTATCATAGGCAAATATTGTTATAATATTTAATAGCATTTCTTTATTAAATTCAATTTTCTTTGTAAAACATAATATAAAATAAACATTATGATTCAAAAATGCCTCAGTTGTAGATAATGGAGAGCAAAGTTGTCTTTCTCATATCTCATTGATGATTATAAGATAAGGTATGTATAAAGAAAACTTAATTCTTATATTGTCCTTAATTGTTTCCTTTGCTTTCTCTATGACATCTTAAAAATAACCTATTGTTGCCTTCTTATCACTGTCAGTCAGACAAAATGCTCTCACCAAAAGGTCAAAAACTTGAATTACATATTGACACTAGAACCAAAATTCATGATCTTTAAGTATAATTCTAGAAATCTTCGCTTCAACATTAAACTTGACATGCTAAGATATGACCTACTTATTACTTGTAAATATTTGTCTCAATTCTCTCTTCCTCAAAACAAAACACTGAAATGATAAAAAATAGTTGAAAGTCTTGTAATAGCAAGACGACAAAAATTCATACCATTGATGAAATCTTTTTTCATCAAAATTAAGACCCATGCATAATAATAAATGAACTTAGTCACTTTTGTTTCTTTCTGTACAATTTCATCAATAAGAAGAAAATATCTAGCATCTTATATTTTTTTAACATCAGGTTAATGCAATATACGATACAAGAAGTCCAATAATAAAAATTATACATGTTTTGCAATCTTTTCCTAGCTGCTTTGTAGGCATAATCAATATTAGTAATAAACTAAACAATGTTTTATAACCTAACTTCATTCACAACTTCATCAGATATCTAAAACAAAGTATTAACATTTCTATCAAAGTTAGATGCATCAATAAACTTCAAAGATATTGTGCATTTAGCAAAGTAAACTAAAAAATTAATAAAAAAACTCATGTCTTCAATTTATCTAATCATTATATATAATTGAAAACTCATAAATTACTCAAGTCATTCTTCTTTCATCTAAGTAACTGTTTATTTCATAAACAAAGTCGCTTAAAAGTTTATCTTTGTAATCATTAATTAAAGGAGCTTTATATCCTTAATTGTAAGAGGAAATAACATCCATCATATGCTGGTAAAACAAGACCAAATAATGTTAAATGATACACCTGAGTCATACCTCTATATAGTCATTGTCATGTCTATATTATGAGTAGTATCTTTAGATTGTAAGCTACCTTCAACATCTTCACTATCCTCATAACCATCGAAAAAAGAACTTCTACTAATTTTATGGTTCAATATTTACTTTTTATCTTTCTTATACTAATACTTTTTAAGTAAATTCTTCATTTGTCATTTCATGTTATAACCCACTTTTTTGTAAGGCTTTCCATCACCTTTGATCGAAGCTAAATGTTTATTTAATTTGGTGATACGCTCATCATTCAAATGTTTATTATAATACAAACAAATGATACGATTCTTTATTATAGGAACCAATCTAGCATAGATCTAAGTTGAATCATCAAATCTTCTTAAAACAGTGTAATTATTAATTAAGAATATCTTAGCTCTACTCCGTTTATTTGTAAAAAGAAATACATATATATGTCAATATTAAATTAATAAAATCATATTCAAAAATGAAAATTTCATATATAGCAAAGTGACATAAGCATAAAAATTTAATACTTAATTATAAGCATATCCAGATGAACTCTATATTACATCTTTCTTTATAATAACGTATAACGTGATAAACGACTGACGGAGTAAAAGTATTTGCATGCGCGTGTATTTCGAGTTGTGCGTCCAGTGCCACTAAATGAAAGCTCGTTTAAGATAAGAACAAACTGTTCCTACTTCCTACCTAAGGTTGGGTCACGCACCGACACCGCTTTGGATAGGACATTCTTATGGCTAACTGCGGTATAACTTCAGCGGAGAGGATGAGACGACCAGTTGTTATTGGGGCCTACTTGCAGCTAGTTGGATTGGATATCTTCAAGCAATGTACAGTGAATACTGGATGTGTGTGTCTTCTGTCATTACCCTACATCCTCGT
The DNA here is from genome assembly GCA_026413385.1 of Erythroxylum gracilipes. Taxonomy (NCBI): domain Eukaryota; kingdom Viridiplantae; phylum Streptophyta; class Magnoliopsida; order Malpighiales; family Erythroxylaceae; genus Erythroxylum; species Erythroxylum gracilipes. The sequence continues at coordinate 35,322,725 of JANZLC010000002.1, forward strand.
GTCGGCAAAAGATCTGTAAATTACTACGAAATTGGCATGTCAAAGCGTTAAGTCTGGCAACTTACAGCTAATTAAGAAATTGTTAAAAGCATGTCTAAACACTCCACTCCATTCTCACGTACTTGCTATCTTATTTGGCACCATCTGTCACCAGTACTCACGCGTCTCTATTTCCAGCTGCTCTGCACATAGATAAATCCAAGGTTAGCTCCTTTGGACTTGACTAAAAAACACATTTATTACATGTGATGATAACGTGCCAACTGTAGATTGCTAAATCGCTATCTCTCTAATCTTATTGGTAGGTTTACCAAATAGGAGACTAATTAGTCTTTGAAAGTTGCTCAGTGGAAATGAAGGCCAACCGTAAAGTAGGTTAGACAAGTACAAACATGAGACTAAACCTTTGAAAGTTGCATCGTAGATAGGAAGGCATTGCATTTTCAAATGTGTGTGGTCCTGTCCTTTTGTCCTGTTCATTGAATTCATATAGAGCAACTTCACTTCACTGGATCACATAATCTATGGTCAATATAACTAAATTCATTCTCACATGATATACTCGTTCCTTTACTAATTCAAACATTCTGCTTACACCATAGAATGCATAAACTCTTGTTCTTGACCTTTTTATGTTGGCTATCACATTTTAACTCGTAGTAAATTTAAGGTTATCGAGAGATTAGATGTCATGATTTGATTTGTATTGGTTATTATATTTTCTGTTCGATTTATTTTAATAATTTTGTTATTAAAAATTAATTAGTTTATTAATTAATTGGTAATTTTTTATTAATTGATAAATTTTATAAATTAAAATTAATTAATTTTCATTTAATAATCTCCTTTTTCAATTAAACTTTTTGATAAGTAAACACATCTTTCAACTATATTTCAAGTTACTTTATTTTATTTAATTTTAGCAAATTTTATGACGATTTAATACCGATTGAACCTTTTAAATCTTAAACTTTTTTAATTTGTCGGTTTAAATTTGGATCCAATTTTTAAAATACTGAAAATCACTGCAGTCGTTTTCAACTATGTAAACTTTGAAGTTATTAATAATTATTGATATAAAATTTAGATGCTCTGAGAGTATTAAGGCTCAGCACCACTTTAAAACAATAATATTAAATTGAAAACGGAAAAAAGAAATGGCCGTTGTGGTCAGAAAACGACACAGCCCACAATTTAGTCCTATAATAATAATGGAGAATTTCAAAGAAACAAAAAGGCAAAGTAATCAAGAAAAACAATAAAATGAGAAAAGAAGAATATCTAAGTCGACGTCCGAAAAAGTGAAAAAAAAAACACGTGATTGAATATGAAATGTCATTATGTCTCTTACTTTCAAAGAGGTGGCGGTTTTCGTTTTCCGGCTTGATATTTTGGAAAATTGGACATACTAAACAAACCAAACAAAAACGTTTACAACGTGCAAAATGAAACATAACGTTCGACCCAGTCTCGCCGCCAGATAGTTCGTGCTGGTTTTTGTTGTTCACGTGTTCTCATTTGTTCCAGTCTCCCCGACATATTAATATATAAATCCACATATAAAGCCTCCCGCTCTCTCCACTTGCTTCAATTCATTCTTCTGCATATTTCAGAGATCACAGTTTTGAGTCAGCGATATTGATCAAATTTGAAGGGTTTTCTTTCGTATACATAAATCTTCGAGATGAGGAACGTCTCCTGCAATCTTGAGCTCCGTCTTGTTTCTCCAGTGGGATCTGATGATGATCGCCAACAACTCCATCCCTTGTAAGTCCTTGTTCCTCTTCCTAGCTAGCTATCCTGGTTCTAACTCTACTATCCTAATAAGTTCATTTGATTTAGATTGATCATAAATATTTGCTGAATGTTGATTAATTTCATCGCAATGATCACAGTAAGCAAGAGCACTCGGACGAAAGCTCACCGCAAGAACAACAGCAGCAACAGTTGACAATTTTCTACAACGGAAGTGTCTGTGTTTCTGATGTTACAGAGTTTCAGGTGTGTTTCTATATCATGCCTGGTTTTTCTTCTTCTTATTACTATGGGTATATGCATTTTACATGATTTTTATGAATAAGCTTTGCAATATATATAGCTTTATATGATATAAACTTGGCGACTCTTTTCCGATAGAAAGTAATTAAAACTTTTTGATGTTGTTGCAGGCCAGATCCATCCTGATGCTTGCAAGTAGAGACATGGAGGACAAAGTCAGGACTTCATCTGTTCCTACAACACCTTCACCAACCATTTCATCTCAGCTTCACACTCCTGGTTTATCTATGAAAAGATCATTACAAAGGTTCCTACAGAAGCGAAATCATCGGATTCAATCCACATCTCCGTACAACAGCCTAAGATGTAACCAGAGGGGAAGATTTGATGGCCTGACGTGTTGAAGATAATGAAGATATGTTTGATTGTTGGAGGAAAATGAAGTAATCACAGACATGATATGCAGAAACGGGCTTTGGTCCTTTTCTCTCTTTTTTTTAATCCCCGCCTTTAGAAGATAGAAATCACGAGTTTATTGTTTTACTTTGTTCAATTTGTTGTTTCGTAACAATCCAGGAAAATATAATACAACACATGAGCTTTTGTATTTTTGTAATCTTGTTTTGATGTTTCACTTGTTCGCTTTGCTAATTACTATTTGCTAACAAGCCTTTGCATACTGAATTTTGTTTACTTGCGTTAACTTCTGGGAGAAAATTGTGAACAATGATTTTTACGTACAAGAATGAAATTGTTCGTGCAAATTAGTGAGTTTGAGTGCGATGACTTTATCAGTAAAAATCTTTAACTGAATAAATTTTTTATTCGTTTTAATTTAATTTAGTAATTTGATACGTTTATTAATTAATTAGTCATTTTTATAAATTAATTAATTTTTATAAACTAAAATGGTAATAATCATTAAACAGTTTTTTAATTAAACTTTAAAATTTTAATAAGTAAGGACTCTATTTTTTAATTATTTTTTAAATTCTACAATTTTATTCAATTTCTAATCAGTTTTATGACTATGACTACCTAATACTGGTTGAATCTTTTAAACCTTAAATTTTTATATTATCGGTTTAATTTTCGGTCCAATTTTGAAAACATTAACTAGAATAGCCTGCAATAACAAGTTAATTGTCCATATTGAGAAGTTAAACTGGCAAATTTTGATAGCCATTAAAAATCATTTTATTGACAGGGAAAAAATATAATTTTGGTTATTTTATGTTAAAATAGCATTAAAAATGAGATTATTTGGATTTTAATTATTTTACTTGTGATATAATCAAATTGAATCTAAGAATATTTTTTATGTTATTTGATTATATTAAAATCAAATAACATAAAACATTTTTTAATGACGTTTCTTAAAAATTTTAATAAAAGATTTAGACAAAATTTAGTCAAGAATAAAACGAATTAAAATAACTATAATCATAATTTACATAATCAAACAAGACATAAATTATCTATTAAAGACAAAAATTAATTTCTCCCTCTAAGTCTCTTTGAAATTGTGCTACTTTTTATATTAACATAAATTATATCATCAAATTATAAAAATCACTATGCCATTCAAATTTCATCATAGCTTTTCTAAAAAAAATCATTTTTAATCAATTTCAAATTTAAATAAATTTTCTAAACAAATTTAAATACAAGTTCCAGCTTAGTTTGGCTATTTCTAAAAGTCATTAGTTTGGGCATATGACTTGTAATCAATGTGATCGGGAGACTTATGATAATTTGCTATCAAGTAATTAAGGTTAAATGTTACAACTGCCAATATATAGGTCACTTCACTCGTAATTACATAGAGCTAATCTAAACTTGTTGATGTCACTATTTATGATTACTCTTACGAGATGGTTGTTTAGAGTTTCTTTGGTTAGATTGCACACTTAGAGCAACAAGATATGTAGCTAGACATTTTAAGCATTATAAAGGCTATATGATATATTGCGAACATCTAAAAAGAGGAAAGAATGAAATAGAGTCTCATTGTGTGAATGTTTTAGAATAGTAATTTCCAACCATTAAAGAATGAAATAGAGTCTCATTGTGTGAATGTTTTAGAATAGTAATTTCCACCATTAGTGGATTAATAAAGAATTTTAAATCATATGAGTTGTAAGAACTTGACTGAGCACCATCATTGAAAGTGATGTTTTACCAAATGAAAGTGCTTTAGATAGTGAATGTGAACCACTAAATGGTCAATAGTCGATTGAGTAAAAGAAAAAAAGTAGTTATTTCTTTTTGATATTTTGGGATCAAAGGAAAAGCTTTATGTATTTCATATTGGATACTAATAATCTTCTTATGATGAGGCTAATAATTCACCTTGATAAATTGATTTTTTTTGTTACAAAAGGAAAACTAAATAAAACTACACAACAAATAGCCCCTAATTAGCATAGGGCTCTTCGGTATAAGGGGCCACACTGGTCGTGGTGAAGTTGCTCCTGGATGATCACCGGGGGCTCCTTCAGAATATGCAAACCCAGGCTGAAAGCCACAACTAGGGAAGCTATCCAATCAGCGCACTGGTTCCCTTTGAAATACACATGCTGGAGATGCACCTCCCAGCCTTGTTGCAATAGTCCGTGTGTACTTGCCACCAAAAGAGGATCATCAGTTAAAACTACCCTGGAAGAAGAGAGGATGTTAATTACCTCGAGGATGTTAAATTGATTATTTCTGTAAAGGATGAGATAGACTCAATGGTTAATTATTATTTGTGGGAATCAAATAAGTTTTCAACTAGGTGTAAGACTACTATAAATAAGTAGATTTTGAAAGTTAAACATAAAGTGGATTAATCATTGAAAAAATACGAGTCACAATTATTAGAAAAATCATATTCCTAAAAATATGGTGTTGACTATGATGAGACACTCTCCTCTATAGTGAGGTATGTCTTATTATAACTATCATTGTACATTTAGATTTAGAATTATTCTAAATAGATGTGATAACAACATTTCTTAATTAAGAATTAGATTGATATATCTATATGGATTAACCAATGGATTTTATGGTCATCAGTTAAGAGCTTAAAATGCCTCATTTAAGACGATAATATATGGCCTAAAAATTCATCTCCATAATGTATTATCGATTTCATTGAATCATCATTTCAATTGATTTTATTTTGATTAAAGAAGGCCATTGTGTGTATGTAAAAGGATTGAAAAGAATTTTCTAATCCTCTCATTATATATGGATAATATTTTGTTAATTAAAATGATTTAGAGTTGATCAACACCACTCAATAATGGTTATCCTCCATATTTGAGATGAAAGACATAGGTGTGTCTAATTATATTTTGGGACTCAAAATTCACATAAATCAACTCAAAAGATTTCTATGTTTGTCATGAGAGAATAACATTAAAAAGATATTAAATGATCTCATATGCATAGCTCTAAATTGTTAACAATCTAATGAAAAAAGTTTATATTATTAGTATTGAACAATGTTCTAATTAAAAAAGAAATAAGCAAATGTTCAGTGTACCGTATGTCAACACAATTAGGCATCTAATATATGTTATAAGGTATACTCGACCAAACGTATATTATATTATTAGGATGATTAGTAGACATCATAGTATTCCTAGTATTATACATTAGCAAGTAGTTAAGAGGATCCTTAAATATTTGGAGGTGTTGTAGACCTTGATCAACGTTATAAAGGAGGAAGCCTTAAGTTGTTGCATACAATGATGTTGATGGATCTTCAAACAATGATAAAATGAAAGGCAACTTCTACTATTCCTTTATACTTAGAGAGGTAGGGCCATATTTTTTGCTATAAGAAACACACTTGTGTCTTAGTATCTAAAATGGATTCAAAGTAAATTGCATGCAAATTTGCAATGTAGAAGGTTATTTGATTTAGGATATTTTTGTATAGCTTAAACTTGACAACACTTTTAAATGTAACTATTATGATTTTATGAATAATATAACCATTATAACTTATGCAAAAGATCTTAAGTATCATAGAAGGTTAAAGTACAACGACATCAGATATCACTACAATTGAGATGTGATGTATAAAGTTATATAGTCCTTAGATATATCTCCACATATGAGATGATAGTTGATCTTTTTTGGCCAATCTCATAATTAGAAACATTTTTGCATACATTAGAGATGTTTAAGAACGTATTGGATGCAAGATGTATGGCCAATTTTGATTTATAAATTAATAATATTGTATTATTTTTCATAAAATTGTGGTACATGATAATTAACAAACTATATTTGTATCTTAATGTTTTATCAACAAGCTCATATTAGATTTCTCACACAAGTGACCACCTAATTGCTTGTTGGACAGCAAGATGAGACGATAAATGACATTTGCAATTGAATTTGCAAATTTGAGAACATACTTTTAAGTGTGTAAGTTGGTTTTTTAGAACGTCACTTTAGTTAAAGTTAAGATAACATAAATTTTATGATAGTGAATGAAAATAATCCATTCTTTATATGCCAATGAAAAATCGAACATAAGTTTATAAAAAGTAGTAGAAAATGTTTGTCAAGAGTTATTCAATTTGTTAAAGCTTGTATGGGAGATTAAGTTTAAAATGCCTCTAGAAGGAGGTCTTCTACAACATAAAAATCATATTGTATATGCTTAAGTCTAATTACTAAAATGGGTGATAAATGTACCCCTTATTCATGACTATATGAGTGGATATGGGATCTAATACTTATACCTTTTGGAACTCAGTGCCTTATCAAAAAGTGAAATGTTAATACCGGTATTTTAGTTAGTTATCCATCGACATCTTGCATCAAGTTCACTGAAACTTGTTTAGGACAACAATCAATCCAAAATAACTTATATAAGCATCAAGAAAAGGTTCATTGATAACACACACTTATAATTTGTGACTCATAGCCTAAGCGATTATAATTAAAAGTGCCTTTAATATAATCATAAGTTTAAGTGTATAATAAGATACGTCCAGGTAGTACTTTATGTTAGTATAAGGGATCAAGGTTACTTCATCTTATGTGGTTAAACAGTTTAAAATATACAATGAGATATTATTGTTATTTCATTTTTTAGTGGTGTTATGCTATCTTGGTGATAGTTTAATATAATATTGAATTATCATTTTACTATTTCATCATATCACACTCTTTATTTCTTATATGAGTAAAAGAATACTGATGAGGCTGAATTTATTAGTCAGACTATTTTACACTAATGTGTTTTAAGTGGAAGATGTGGTTAGCATACATATTTGATAATGATAAGAAAAACAATTAAAAATATAATATGTTTATTTATATTTTAACTATTAATGTAATATATGATTTAATGAAATAAAAATTAGCATATTTGTATTTATTTAATTATGATTAAATCATTCTACGTTTTATTTTATCATAGTCAATTTTAAATTCAAATAAATTTATTTGAAAGGATAAATAATTGAGACCCTAAACATACACCAAAAAATAAAAGAAAACTTAGAGCTTTTGTTTTAGTGTTTTCTTCTCTCTCTAATTGTTCTTTAAATGAATATTATTATGGTATCATTTGTCTTAAAGGGCGTTATTATAAAGGTTGAAAAAATAGATGATAAGTTGTTAATTTTGTGCTAACTTCGGATATAAATCTCTTGAATGTGTTGAAATTTTTATTCAAAATTAATGAACTTATTTCTTACTTATTCTCATATGGTTTTCAACACATGAGATATGAATTTGAATTTAAAAAAATGCAAGAAAAACAAAGACAATTCAAATTCTCAATTGGTAGAAGAGTTTTTGACTAAGTGTGGACACGTGCAGAGGAAAAATTTATTTATAGAATCTGATTTGAATACAGATTCGATACACTTAGGACTTTTATTATTTAAGGAATCAAATTGTTATCTTTTAGGTAGGGATCTGCTGCCTGATTATGTGGAGAGTGTATCTGATAAAGATAACGCTAAGAGGGAAGAAGGGAGACATCGAGTTTCATCTTCCTTACATTTTCTGCTGGTTTTTTTTTCTGGTTTTTGGCTAGGATTTTCGTATTTTGCTGCAAAAGACCAGATATGGAGACTACATATTTTTCTATTCTTCTGTTTGGTTTTACCTCTATTATGAGTAGCTAAAATTCTTCTTCTTGGTTGAAGTGAACCACGTTATCATCTAGTATGTGTGAGATTTTTGAATAAAGTTTATTTCATTGATGAATATTATGTATCTTCTAAATTGCTTTTTATAATTGAATTGATTGATCACTAAGGTGAGCAACTAGGTTTTGATTCATTTAATTTACAACCAAATTAGTAGAATTTGACGTTCAATTTTGCTAATCCAAAGTGGCAATTAAGATTACTATCTTTACGTTAGAGATTGGAAATTCTAATAAGATACTTATCTTGACTAAATACATGTTATACATGTGTTGTCTTTCTCATTGGTTTTCTTAGTTCTTAAAGCTATTAGTTGATCAAACTTAAGATCGTATCTAAGTTGTTGACTAATAAAAGTGTTTAGAATACATGTTTCTATTCATTTAATCTTAAGAGGAAACATCACTCAATGAGTGTTTGTTAATGGACTTAATTTTATATCAATGATCCATATTAGTTTGATAACGTAGGTAACCCAAAACTAAGGTTAACATATGAAACGAGTGCGATAGCGATGTGAGGGCCATAGTGCGGACGACGTCGGTTCTCCATATCTTCAAAGATTCCAGGCTGAGCAATCTTTCTCTATGGCTTCACCGCATCACCCATCCCCTCTTTCCCAGTCTCCTCTCTTGTTTCCGCAGCCTTCCCTCCACCCACATGCCGAAATCACAACAAGGAGCTTTAAATTTTCTATTAGCTTTGATTGGGTTCTTCCTTGGTAAGAGACCTGCTTTCCCTGTTGTGCAACGTGCCTTGAATAAATCTTGGTCTGAGTTTGGATTGAAAGAAATGCTAATTACCAGTTTTAATAATTTTCTATTTAAGATTGAATCTGAAGTAGGAATCATGTCGGTCCTAAAAAAGGGCCCTTGGCACATCCAAGGTAAACCCTTATTTCTAAAGAAATGGAGTATGAATGGAGGGGAACAGGAGGTTGTGAGAAGGGATCCTGTGTGGGCAAAATTCTTTAATATCAATGTTGAGTACTGGATCACCGAAGGGCTTGATCGAATAGCGAGTGCGATAGGAAACCCACTCCTAATGGATTCACCTACTGCTCGGATGGAACGAATTGTTTATGCGAGGATATGTGTTGAGATGGACTTACAAACCAATTGGCCTACAATATTCCAATTAGCAACATATAATGAGGCGAGGGAGATATCATATAAAGAAGTTAGCATTGAATATGAATGGAGGCTTGCATAAGTTACTCAGACCAAAGAATGGGCACCAACAGGTAGAGTTTTCAAAACTGGAGAATATCATGAATTGACACAAGGAAAAGAGGTATAGAATATTAACCATGAGCAGCAAGGAGGGAATCTACCTTCCACAAGCCAACCCACACAGCAAGAAAAGGAGACTTCTGTCCCAGAAACCCAATGCAAAGGTCTAGGTCCACTACTGTTTGAACATATTGTAGGCATGAACCAATTGATGGAACAATTCTCTAATGCTAAAGGGAGTCCAGACATAGATGGTAAGGCATAGATGACCCGAGAAATTTCTGCTGGAAACCTTGAGGATCCGCCAATTAATGTTATAAGTCAAGTAGGTACAACCTCACCTCCTCCTATATTTGAATTGATTCCTGATAGTCCTGAAAATGAAAGGGGGGGGGGCAGAGGGGGATTTTACTGTAAAAAAAGGTAGGAATATTAGGGGGCTCAATAACCCCAAAAATAATTAGCTGTATAAGCTTTGCTCAAGAGAATGTCTGTTCATTTTTGTGTGTTTACTAGAATCTAGGATTAGGTCCCCCTTTATTTGAATAAGGTTTGCTTCTCAATTCTCCCTAGGTGGCCATTTTATAGCAATATAAACAGTGCCTCAAATGCCAGAATAGTGCTAGCTTAGGATCCAAATAGCTATCATTGCCACACTTGAATTCTACGGATCAGTTAGTGCATCTAGAGTTGTCTCCTAGAACCAACTCCCCCCCTTTTAGTGACTTGTGTTTATGGATCCAACAACCTAAACCATAGGAAGTTCCTCTAGAGAGACTTGGCAAACTTTAGCCCTTCCATATCCTCCACGCCTTGGATTATTGCTGGGGACTTTAATGCAATCTTACACCCTCATGAGGCTGAACCTAGTAGTCACTCAGCTCTCCAAAGTATGACTGACTTTAGACATTGGGTTGATGGTTATGCACTTTACGACCTTAACTCTAGTGGTCCTTATTTCACATGGAACAACAAACAAAGTGGGCCTAATTATATTGCCAGGAAGCTAGATAGGACTCTCATTAATTCTGCTTGGAGCTCCAATTTTTCTCGTGCTTATAGTGTCATTCATTATCTGAACATTTCATATCATTCTTCAATAGAGATCAAAATTGGTCTCCCCATCCCGAGAACAAATTCTTCTTTTAGGTTCTCTAACTTTCTTTCCTCTCATCCTAATTTTTTACAACTAGTGGAGGAAGCTTGGACATCCCATATAAGGGGATCTCCCATGTTCTGTGTAGTGTCCAAACTTAAAATGGTAAAACGAGCACTCAAAGCTCTTAACTCAGGACAAGTGGGAGATGTCAATGAGAGAGTCAAGAACTATCAAGATTCTCTTCATACCATTCAAGACAAATTGAGGCATGTACCTCAATCGAATGAGTTACTTGCTCAAGAATCAGATGCCATCAATGATCTTATTAGAGCCTTAGATGATCAATAGTCATTCCTTAAACGGGCCTTCATGATTAAGTGGCTAAGGGAAGGGGATAGGAACACTAGGTTTTTTCATAACTCTTTAATAGCAAGCAGAAACAGAAACACTATCAACTCTTTAGAAGTAGGTAATGGGAGAAGGATAGTAGGCCTTAAAGAGATTCAAGAACATTTTATTGACTTCTTTCAATGTTCCATTGGTAGTAGGAAACCCCTTCTTTCTTCCAAGGATTTTGTAGAGCCCCTTTTTCCTCAAGCCATATCTGAAAGTCTCTCTACTCCCCTCATAGCTAACGTTTCAGCTCAAAAAATTAGAGAGGTTTTTGAATCTTTCAATCCGAATAAGGCACCTGACCCAAACGGGTTCAATGGTTTTTTCTTCAAACATACTTGGCACATCATTGGGGAGGATATTACTAGGGCTATACAAGATTTTTTTCAGCATAGGAAACTTCTCTAAGAGCTTAATTCTACTTTTATTACTCTTATCCCGAAAAAAGCTCACCCATCCTCACTGATAGATTATCGGCTTATCTCCTATTGTACAATGTTGTACAAAGTGATAGATAAGATCTTAGCAAATCGGATTAGAGTAATTCTCCCCCACATTATTAGTCCTAACCAAAGTGCTTTCACAAAAGATAGGAGAATTGGTAATAACATCCTGCTTGCCTAAGAAATTTTCAAAAATTACCACCTTGCTAATAATCAAAAGAGATGTGCCTTTAAGATCGACCTCCGAAAAGCCTATGACTCCATACATTGGGATTTCCTCTTTAATTCTTTAAAGGCTCTAGGTCTTCCTCCCAAGTGTGATGATGTTGTCCTGACTTGTTCTTTTGGTAGGTATGGGATTTTGTTTAGCAAATCCCTTGTTATGTACATAACCTCTTATTATTTTTTATAAAATTTACTGAATTATAAAAAAAACTAAGGTTCGTTATTAATTTTCCTTATTTGAATATTTTCACTTATTTCCAATTTTTGTCATTTCTAATTTCTTTAAATCTCGTTAATCCCAATTTGTTTGAGTTTTAACTCGTATAATATTTACCAATAGATTCTTTGTGGGAATGATACTTACTTTCCATTACTATATTAATTTGTGTTGCAGGAAGTTGGTTTCTTTTTATATTTGGTTTCAGGCAACAACATTACTAATAGGTACAATCAGGTCTGAGTTGACTGAGTTTAGGGTTAGGGTTGGTCAAAATGTCTAAGGTACTATTTGACAATCAGTGGATAGCTGGCAGCGGATTGATATAGTTGATTTGACCAACAAATAACATCAGCTATTTATTTAAAAATGTTTGGTAAAATCAAATGTTTAATATTAGTTATTTAAGTGTAAAATTACTTATAAGGGCATGACTTAAAAAAAGCTTTATATGGATGTGAGGATTTATCATATTTATGTTTTTTTATGTTCATGGCATAAACTCCAACACACATCTAAGAAAAAATGGTTAGATTATGGCCTTTTTTACTGTATAAAACCATGCACCTTAGCCCTGATACTTTTGTGACTATATTTTGGGTAACTTAGAATGGTAAGAGATACTAATGTAAAATCAACATAAACCAATATAGATAATACCTACTTATTGGGCGTTCCTCAATTCCTCGTACATGTAATTTACTCAATTCTTTCAGTTATCTTTATATTTACTTTCAAAGTTAAAGAATTTTGACTCAAATTTGATATCAATTCAACTTTAAAAATGAGAATGAAAAATATTAAATTTTAATAATGAACTTACTATCTCTATCTCTTTTAAGTAATTTGTAATAACTTTTAGATGTAATAATCTTTTAATCCCTTAATTTTCTAAACATAATTATCAACGGTTTGACATGGTCAAACAACTAAAACCTTTCAATTAGTCAAAAGAATGACTGATAAGTCATTTACCAAATAAGGCCTTAGCTAAAATGACGTTATTTTAATGTAATTACCTAAAATAATGTTGTTTTGGTATGTAATTACCCAAAACTTATAGACTAAAACAATGTTATTTTTTTTATAATTACATCAAAATGACGTTATTTAGGGTGGTTCAAGTAGGTTTTGGATCTAACATCAACCTAGTCAAATTATTTTAAAGGTTGACTATGTTAACAAATCCAAATGTGAGATATCAATACCATGTTTATGAGGTTTTATACCTAGAATTGACAAATCAATCCGATCGAAACTGAATTGACAAATTTCAAGTTAAGAGGACTGACCTCAATGCCTTTGCCAAAATAATATTATTTTGGTATAATTACCTAAAATATCATCATTTTAATTTGCAAGTTTAAGAAATTTAAGTTCAATACGAAGTTATTTTGTACAACTACACCAAGACAACATTGTGTGATCAAGTGACTAAAACAAATTTCAGGATCCAACTTCAACCGTACCTTATGGAATTGGGTTGGATCATGTCGCCCTACCATTCCTAGTTGTACTTATAATTTCATAGGACAACTTAAAAAGAAATTGTACTAAAAGTCACGAGATTTCTCATATATATTAATTAAAGTATCTGAAATTGATATCTTGTAATTATGTCCTCTCATTTTGGTTTAATATATTTGTAAACGCTAACATAAACAAAACATGCTTAACTTTTATTTCATAATTACCTTTTAAAAAAGTAGTCATGATCATCCCGAGACTTGCAGTGGTCATTATTAAAAAGTAGAATAATTTCTCTTTACGGATAAAAAGCAAAAGATAACCAAATTGGATGAGCAAATCCAGCAGGGAATCCTCTGTCCCCCTTATATTGACCCTACTCTGACCCCTTTGACCATCAGAACCTATATGAGTGGATGGCCTGATAACAGGGGTCAGGGCCAGGGTAGGGGCAGAGGATCTGTCCCAATCCCACATGCTCTTGAATTCAATACTCAAGATAGAAATTTACAAGGAAAATCCAAAGACGGCTATAAAGAAGATCCTCATGATATAATATCTCCAATTGGCAAAATCTCATTGATAGCCGGAATCCATTTACGTGATGGACAAGCTCGCAGGTTGTTCAAACCCCTCCTAGTCGTGTCCTAAACGTATTAACTAGCCCACGAGGAAAATGTTAAACTGGAGAAACAAAGCATTGATCACGTGGTACAATTAAACAGTCGATTGGAAAGGGTAGGCCACCGATTTAATTGAAATCTGAATTGCCAAACCCACTGTGATTCCCCACGAGAGCTCAAATGGGGCTTTGCTTGTTCACGTCACATACCGGGGATTTAGGATAAACATGCATGAGCGATGGACTAAAGCTTTTAGGCCTATTAGGCAGTGTATGGCTGCATAAATCGCATTTAACACATACTTTGTTTTGGATATAATCTAGGCAAGTGGCGATTGTAACACACTGCACGTTGCCTAGCAGCTCTTACCAAAGAGTGTGTGAAAGCTGATCTTGCAGACCAAGTTTCTTATACGGTTAAAGGTACCGAATGTTTTTGTTCTTCAAAAGTGGATATGATTAATGTTTTTGGTGAGACATGAAGGTGAACTCTTTTGGGAAGTTTCTCCGAAGAAACGTAATTCCTATTGAATGATGCGGTTCAGAAAACTCCATGAAGAAGAAATTTACAAGGAACAATCAGGAACTTACCTTATCACAATAGATCAATAGCATCATCATGATCGCTATCGTCAACTTTATAAAGTAGAGTCTTCGGATAATCCTTCCATAATAAAACAAAGATATATGATTCTCCATATAGTGCGGTCAACTTTATATGGTGTTGTTGTTAACTTCCATAGTAAAATATATATATATATATATATATGCATATTTTCAACATCAAAACCTCATGCATCAAGACATAAAGCATCCGAGTTAGGCGGTGTCCGCCGAATAACGTGGTCTCGTCTCATATTGGTCACACCATATTTCATATACCACAAATGGAAAGGGACAAAGGCAGCCAAACCTCCAAATCAGGGGCATTGTCTTTTTTCCTGCCAATTCTCTGTATGTGTGGTGCCAATACACTAGTTACAGCTCCTTTTGCGTGATTTACCAAAAATGGGGGGAACAGGTCATTTCCTCTTCCAATGTCCTGTGTGAACACTAGTTTTTTCATGTCATAGGTACGAACAAATCTTAAGGGGTGGATTCAACTAACAGCCTGTCTCTTCCTCTAGTTATGTCTGCGTGGTCAGTTTCGACTTAGAAGGAGGTCAGTAAAAACAAACCTTTCATTAATCAAATAGAAATTGCTAGACCTGCTTAAGTTCTAACTAATAACTAATAATTGATTTTGTTTTACAGATTGGAAGGGTACGGACACTAATTAAAGAGATTCAAATGTAAAGGGAAACACATATATTGTGAGAAAAAACATCAATTTCTGATTATCATAATGCAAAATTCAATCTAATAGTACTAATATCTTTATTAATAAGAGTCTTATCCTTAACCAAAGTGTTCTTCAAGTTGGTATATGGTACATTAGAGAGATTAGAAATCACGTGTATTTAATGTTAAAGCCCTTTCTCGATCCATACACATCGTGCTTTAATGATCACAACTTGAAACCAAATAAAAGGAAAAAGATGCACCCTGTCAATTCAAGGCACGTCTGCCTGAACATGGAGGCTGTACAATAGTCCAGATGATGAGTGGTGTATAAGTTCTGATCATAAATTAAAGGGCATGTTCCGCGTGCAAATTAAGTGAACATGGGCTCTACCTATATAATATATATCTCTGTGACTTGTGTTTATCTGAGTTGCGTGTTTAACATTTATAGGCGTCAATGAAAGCGAAACCCCTCATTTTGTCCACGCCATGCATAAGAACTAGGGAGCAACAGCACATTAGTTCCACAAATGAAACCTATCTTTAAATTTCACATCGCTCGTAAACCAAACTCAATTTTGTCTTTCATACTTTCTCTCTTTCACCTGATCACTCTGTGAAAAAGTTCTTGGCGGGTGGTTCGAGGAGTTGAGTGATTCTGAATATGAGGAACTGCAATATTAACCTCCGTCTTGTACCGTTCTCGGAGCACTCCGATCACCTTCATCACCCCATGTACGTAGGTGTCTTAAAAATCTCTTACCTTTTCTATTTTTTCCCCTCTTTATCTCGTTCTACGATTGAATATATGTACACGCATTAACATGTGTGAGAGAGAAGTTAAATTTAATGTGTTCTTGTGGTTGAAGTATGGAGGAGCCGACTCAAAGCCCATCGGAACAGACTAAGCAGTTAACCATTTTCTACAATGGGACAGTGTGTGTATTTGACGTTACAGAGATGCAAGTAAGTGTATTCCTCCTTATCTTCCTGGTTTTGTTTATGGAAGATCATTAATATGCAGATAACACTAAACTGTGTACTGCAAAACCTAATCCTATGAATACTGGAGATTAAATATTGGGGTCTACCTTTCTTTAGAACTAGATATCTAGCAGTATTATTTCGTAGAAACTATGGCTCCTTAGATTCTAATATGTTATATAACTGAGTTCTTGAGATGTTCTACGCGATCACGCACCTGGACGACTCAGAAAACGTGCTGGATCTCTCTACAAATTAACAAATAACAATGCTACATGCAGTTTCGCAGAAACTTCCAAGAGTTCATCATTTGAAGACACGGGGTACTTGACCCACATTTAATGCATAAAAGTATCAATTTCGGTCCCTATCCAACATTTTCTTGACTATATTATTTTTCTTTTCCTATTTTTACGCCACACATATTGGTCTAATACTGGCCTCCACGCAAAAACCTGTTGAATTGACAGTTTGACGAATGTGTATATCAACAATAAATAGTTTCAAAAGTTATGGCGTGTTATGCAATGATCGTTCAGTCTAAAACTTCAATTGGTTGCTGACTAATGCTTATCAGGATTGAATCATATGTCCAGACTCAACAGTTTGTGGCATTATTAACGTAACAACTGTTAACTATATATGTTTTGTGGAGTAATAAATATTATGATTCTTCATGTAGGCCAACATGATCCTATGTCTTGCACGAGATGAAATGCAGGAAAAGTCGAAGACCCCGAGAAGATCCTTGGAAACTAGTTCGACATCTTTAAGGTCTCCGACTCCGATATGTAGTCCATCTGCCAATCTCTCTTTGCAGAGATCATTGGAACATTTCCTTCAGAAGAGGAAGCATAGGGTCCAAGCTATATCTCCTAACAATCATTGATCATAAAATTACAAAATATTAATATGTACTCGTTACTAATTGATGGAATTGATTTGGTTTATTCGTGACATGGATAATTGTCTACATGATGACTTTCTTATAATTGGGATGTAGATGAAGGAATAGTTTATACAAGATGTTACTGTAAAACGACTAGGCTTAATTTGTATTTTATATGGTCTTTTGTATTTAAGATATAATAATCTCAACTTTTCCTTTGTTGTTGTTCTTCTTCTTCTTTTTCTTCTTCTTCTTCTTCTTTCTTCTTATTTAATTAAAAACTAAGATATAAGAGGTTTTGCAAAGTAATGGCTAAGTCACAAATTATGTACTATTATTTCAAATATTAAGATCAACTAGCGATTTAAATAAATAAATTTATTAATTTGCGAACATGACTAGACTTTCATAAATTGATCCCATTCATTTAGCTTTGTGAGTTAAATCTAAAATCAAAATACTAAAATATTAAAAATAAAATAAACATGTGAATGGTCTAAATTTATGAATTAACTTTAAATAAATTAAAGTTGAAGTTTAGATTATATAATTAAAATGGAACAAAGATCAACCCCCACATAATATTTATAAATAACTTAATATTATTTTAATTATAATTATCATTCAATAGTACTATAATTCTTTTAATATATAATGTTATTTCATTTAAATTTGAGTTAAATTTACTAGATCCCTTATAGTTTTGTATTTTATTAATGCATCTCTTAAATTTTAGAAATTATTAATAACTTTCGTATGACTTTGGTTTTATAACTATTGTCCCCTCTACCTTTAACTTTCGTCAAAAATTCTAAATATATGTGCAAAAATGACATTGTTTTTAATAATAAAGCAGATTCAAGGCATTGATTTGGTACATTCCATAGATTGTAAATATATTTTCTGAACGTTAACAGCC
>JANZLC010000002.1:35363348-35400809 GCA_026413385.1 Erythroxylum gracilipes
TGTGTATGAATGCACATGCCCAATTGAACAGTCACTTAACAGTATCTAATTCACAAATCACAGTCCATAATTTACAATCAATCACAGTCAATCACAGCAAATCCAGTAATGGCAAACAGGTCATTCAACAGTCCAGAATGCACAATTAACAGTCCATAATAACAGTCCATAATGCAGTATGGCACACAAGTCACATTAACACATTCCTGATCCCACCATTATCCCCATATTAGACAAATCATAATTGAGAAACCCATCTAGGTTACTCACCTATTACTTTCGAGCTAATGCCGGAAAATCTCTATGACGTCGATCGAATGACGCTCCAATTGGGCCTCTATAAGCATTAAAAAAGATAATAGTCACTAATTATCTAATCCGAACTAGTAATGATGCACATGTAGGTGAAAATGCATGTTCATGATATTCCCAGCCCTAATCCCATTTTTTTACATCATAAAATCCGTCTAAAAATTAGAAACTTAATGGCGCTGACGGTATGCAATTCGGACCTCTATAGGTCCCCAATTAATTAAAACAGTGGCTAAAGCCTCCGTTACTCAGACCCACGTCAATTTCCCATCCAAAAATCTCCAATCTCTCAGAAAATAAAATTTAATATTCACTGAATCTGATGCCTCAAGAATCAGGTCAATCGGACGTCAGACGGAAAAGATATGAGCAAAAGAAGCTCAAAACCAATTAAAAAAAACAAAAGTCGCACTCGCGAGCGTCACGGTTTCAACTCTTCTCGCGAGTGCGAGGAGTCGCACTCGCGAGCGGCACGCTGTCGCCGCCTGTCGCGATCGCGACGTGGCTCGTGACCGCGAGCTTCTTCTTCTTCCTTCTCCTTTTCCAACCGAATTTCAAACTATCATATCTCTTTCCACACAATTCCAAATTGCACACATGATAGCTCGTTGGAAAGCGTATGACACACTCTACAAGTTTCATGAAATGCACAAAAATCAAATTCTGAAACTACTGTCCATTCAATACCTCTTAAAACAAAACAGCACTTGGTAAATTCAGTAACTTTCATTCTCTTTAGTCAAAAATTACACAATAAATATGCACAGAAAGATCACAATGTTATCTACAACATTTTTGAACAATCTAAAATCCAATTCACTTGGTAACTACGTCAAACAATTCACTAAAGTATCTGTCCACTGAAATTTCCCAATCTGAATAGTACATTTCAAAACAGCATATCTCCTAGAACCAATGTCAAAAAAATCACTACCTTATATTACTGGAAAGATAAAATCTCATACTTCAATTCTTCATGAAAGACGCAACCTCCAATTCCATCCCTAATAATTTCAAAATTGCCATGCAAGTTTCTGCTGATCAGGGCAGTCAATAACCTAATGCAGGTTCAGTGTTTGAAAATTCATTACTCCCACATCTGATCTCCACAAATTACATGTTATATACCATTTTCAAGATATTTGCTTCCTCTACAACTCTTCAGAAGATCACTCAAGCCAATTCAATTCACAGAAATTTCTAAAATTGCTTCTAATCAGAATGTGCACCAAATCCACACTTAGTCTAGGTTTCAACAAAATGCTCAAAATCAGTCAATATTCCTCAATGCATATATCCCAATATACAGATCTAAAAATTGCAAAATCAGGGGGAATAGAAAGCTAACTTAATATTCTTCAACTTTCATGAAGAACATTTTCCCTAATTCCTTCTCAATTAATTAAGCAAAATCATCAAAATTAGTAGGTCATGGTTTCGGTTACTGTTCACAGACACTACAACAGTAACATTCCAAGCCAAAATTTAACCTCTTAAGGTTAAACTTAGGCAGTATCTATTTCACACAAATATGTAGCCAACAATCCAAAGTTTCATTAGGCACAAACCTCACCTCATTTTCATAACCACACAATGCGTTATGCTCAAAACAGTACAGTAGGTCAAAAATCAATTTTTAGCTTTACTACTCAATTACATCTCCTATCATACCAAAATCAGTACCTAGGTCACTCATACATTAACTTAGACCAAACACCAAAAGTTGACAGCACTCATCCAATTGGTTTTTCCTTAATCTACCATTCAAAACTCAATCCAAACTAAGTTCAACCAAGTCAACCATAACCATTCACTTACCTAACACAACATACCTTTATACCCAACAATTCAAACTATAAGTTTCATCAAATTAATGCATCCTAAATCATGAATAATGAACAATAACTCCCATTGAATGCATCTACCAATCATAAGTCATTTAAATACATAATTCAAACTTAAAGATAAAAACATAATCCAAGTCTTACCTAAGTCAAGCTCTTCACTTCCACTCTTAAATTCTTCAATTAAAACACCAAAGCACCAACTTCCTTCACTTCTCTAACACACACGATACTCATCATGGAAAGAAGTAGTTTGGTTGCTTGAAGAAGCTCTTAAGTTGAAGGAAGTATGTTTTAAAGAAAGGAGAAAATCGATGGAAATGTGCAAAAGGAAGGAGGTTTCGGTTGTTTGAAGCACTAGGCTAAAACTTTAACTTTTCATTCTATTCTTAAGGCATAACCGAGAGAGACAACAATAGCATAAGACAAAATCATTTAATTCATGGGACAAGTGGCATGAAGAAGAGACAAAATAATAATAAGACAAAAGATGGATAGGATTTAGAAGTCCTACTACAATTTGACCCATTCTAGTCCAATGACCCTAATTTCAATTCCAAAATAATATACCCAATATGACAGTGCCATTGGGTAGCAATTTTCGCTACCGAAAATCGACCGGTTCGCCACTTGGCCATTTTTTCGGTCCGGGAATTTTCTCCGAAAATTCCGGAAAAATTCCAAAAAATTTCTTAAAATATAAAACACTCCATGACTCACTCAGAATAATTTTTCAAACACAAGAACCACGTTAATCACAATAAAATTGCATTATGCACGCAAACCGGGAATGTCATGTATGCATGTACAGTTATTGCATGTGCCCAAATTCTCTGTGTATCAATACCAGTATGCATGCACAGTCCTAATTCAGCCCAATCACTCTCATCCTATGCTAATTTACCATTCTACCCTTTCAATTGAGGGTGGGATGCTACAACAACAGACTTGCAATGCTACATTACAATCAACAAGAGAGTGAGTGGATTGTTGTGTTGTGGATTGAAGGATATAGTCTTGCAAGTATTTGGGAGGTATGTGGGTTATACTGCTTCTCCTTTGTATAGGTGCATTTAGTGTGGTGCTTTGGCCTTGTTGATTATCGGGTAGGGAAAGGTCAGATGGTTGGGAGGAGAGTTCAGTTTGTGGTGTGGCACAGTTGTATTTGGTGTTTCTGTGGGATAGTCTGCCTCTTCAATGGTTAGGAGGCATGAGAATAGAGGGTCGGTTGCTTGTGTAGTAGTTAGGTTATGGTCTGCATAAGGAAAAGTGTTTTCATAAAACTCCACATCTCTTGACACAAACACTGTTTTAGTGTCTAAATCCACAACTCTATAAGCCTTATAGTCTGGCATGTACCCAAGAAAAATGCATTTTTTTGATCTAGGATCTAACTTGGTTTTGTGTGGTGTTTTGTCTAGGGCAAAGCACAGGCAGCCAAATGTTTTCAGGTGCTCATACTTGGGTTTTCTATTATGCAGCTTTTCAAAAGGACTCACCCACCCCAGGACTTTGGTTGGGATTCGGTTGATAAGGTATGTGGCTGTGAGCAATGCTTCTCCCTAATACCCCTTAGGTAATTTAGCTTTGAAGAGTAGGGCTCTAGTAATTTGTAGGAGGTGTTTATGTTTAATCTCTACTACCCCATTCTGTTGTGGTGTGTATGGACTGCTTTTTTGATGTAGGATTCCCATTGCATTGAATATGTTGATGCATTCCTGGTTAATGAATTCCCTCCCATTGTCGGTCTGTATTTTCATTATTTGTGTGTTGAATTGTCTCTCAACGGTTTTAAGAAAATGTAGGATGGTTTGTTGGGTTTGGTGTTTATGCTTAAGTATGAAAGTCCAAGTGGCTCTAGAGAATTCATCCACAATTGTGAGGAAAAAGTGTGAACCATTCATTGTAGGGATACTGTAGGGTCCCCATAAATCCATGTGAATTATTTCAAAAGGTTTGCTTGTGTGGATCTCATGTTTTGGGAAGGGTTTTCTGTGTTGTTTGGCTAAGGGACAAACTTCACATTCATGCTTATGAGGAACAGAAACTTTGATTTCATTGATGTGTTGTAATTTTTCTTTGGATACATGCCCTAGTCTAGAATGTTATAAATCAAAAGCGACAGTAACATTGAGAGCAACATTTTCTGAATTGTAAAACTCTAAAGAAGGACCTTTTAAGGTATTGGAGGGTAGGAAGGTTTCGGTAGTTAACTCATACAACCCATTCACTGCCTTGATGATTGCTATGACATCATTAGTCCGAAGGTCCTGCAAAAACAACTTATTAGATAGGAAAATGGCAGCAATTTCATTCTGTGTGGTGAGTTTATTGACTGATAACAAATTCTTGAAGAAATTGGGCATATGTAAGATTTCTTTGAGAGTAATCTTGTCCCCTATTTGTGCATGGCCAATGTGGACAACTTCTTGCTTTGTTCCATCAGGTAGAATCACATAATCATAAGCATTTGTATTGGCTATATATCCAGTGCAAAGTTTCAGGTCATTCATCATATGTGTAGAGGCACCCGAGTCAATAAGCCAAGAGTTAGGATGGTTAGAAACCAAGTTCACAGAATGTGTAGCATTACCTGCATAATTCTGAAATCCTGAGTATTTTACCTCCCCAGCAGCTTTGCCTTTAATTGCTTTACTTATTTCCTATTGGATGAAACTTGCTAAATCTGAAGAAAATCCTCCACTCCATGGTTTATCCTCATTCTGCTCTTGTGTGTTTTCTGCAGTGGTGTCCACCATCTGTTCCAAGTTTGCCCTTCCCCTTTCTTTTTGTGCATTGAGCTCCTTATACCAATCAGGGACGCCATGAATTTTGAAGCATGTCTCTAAGGTATGCCCATTCTTCTTACATTTCTCACAGTATTTCTCTTCTTTCTTGAGATAGTGTCCTTTGTTCGCATTGGTGGGGTTGGTTTTTCCTCCTTTCTTCCAGTTACTGGACTGTTTTGCTAGCATTGCCACACTGGGGGTACTGTCCATAGTTGAGTTGACCATTCTCTGTCTTTCAACAGTCTGTAGCATAGAAAAGGCCTTGTTTGCAGTGGGCAGTGGCTCCATTAGCATGATTTGATTCACCATATGTTCAAACTCATCATTGAGTCCCATTAAAAATTGCACAAGTCGGTGAGTGTTTTCTTTGACAGTAATATGTTTGGATGCATCACATGTGCACATAGGAGTAGGGTTTGAACTGAACAAATCATCCTATAATTTTTTCAGCTTAGTGTAGTATGCAGAGACAGTGAAAGTACCTTGTTTTAGGGAACTTATTTCCCTTTCTATCTGGTATATCAGTGGCCCATTGGCCTCACCAAACCTTTCCTGTAGTTCAACCCAAAGCTCTCTAGCTGTAGGAAAGGATAGGAATGCATCACTTAGTTCTTTAACCATGGCATTGAGAATCCATGACTTCACCATACTATCTGCTCTTCTCCATTTTGCTGATAAAGTCACATCTTCTGTGGGCATGATGCAGGTCCCATCAATGAAGGAAAGCTTATCCTTGACACACAAAGCTATGGTCATGGATTTACTCCAAGTAATGAAGTTGTTGCTATTGAAGGGTGTTGTGACAAGCACTGCCTGGATTTTCAGTATTGGTGACAAAAAAGGGTTCATAGTCTTGTGTTGCTGGTATGTGTGTGGCATTGGAGCCACTAGTATCACCTGTATTCGACATTTTAGGCTAGGGTTGGTGTAAGAGTGGCTTTGATACTACGTAAGAAAAGTCGGTAAAGATGAAAGGAAATGCTTTCTTTTCATGGTTGTATTGAAATAAACGTGTAGAATATACACACGATATGTACAAAGACAGGTAAGAGGAGTGGAAAAAGACAAAGGTGAGATGGGCCTATAGTGTAAAGGTGAAAGCCCACAGTATTAGTTCATTTCTGACTCTAACAATTATAATGTCATTATTCTTTGAAGTGATCAATTGACCTTCGCTGTGATCATTGCAAGTTCAACATTTGCCGCTTCAGCCCTGCGATAGCAAATAATCTGTCGATAGGTGATAAAAGTTTGATTCTTGGTTCGACAGTTGATGGCAGTGAGCTTGTCACAGCTTTTTGCCTCTGCACTCCCCTTGTCCGTCATTTGTTCAAATTCATACCTCTGATCATTGAAGCACTATAGATTTACAAGATCCATGGAAAGTGCCTATATGTGAATTTTTTGCTAGGATTTATTTATCCATTTAAAGTTTGCAACTAAAGATTCCTTCTCTCTATCAGAGAGACACCCTGCTAAAAATGGCACAAACAGTAAAAACCATTGTTCATCTATAACAGTAGTAATGATTTATGATTCTGATTCTGATTCTCATAACAATAGTCCAATACTGCCAAATATTTGATCAATCCTTTGATCTGAGAAAAAGTTTTTCCGATCATAAATAGGTTTCTCAGAAACTTTCCTGTCTTACATTTCAATGTGTTGACAGGTTATGACACTCCTTATAACCTGGCCACGGAACGAGGAATGTCCCAGTCTGTAACAATGTGGTTACGGGTTATCTCCTTGAGTGAGCGGCATCCACTTAGTGCCATTGTTAGTTCAAACTCGTCTCGAAGCATCTGAAGTACTTTTCTCACACCAGCCTCACCTTCAGCAGCCAATGAATATACAACCGGCCTTCCTATCTGAAATTGAGACAGAAAATCCGAAGGGTGAAGATCGCTAAGCATTGAGACAGAGATCCTGGAGATGTAATATCATTCTGATACACAATTCTAAGATAATAGAGGTATCTTTTGAGTACAAATGTTTCAGAGAGTGCATATTTTTGTTGCTTTACTTAAACAAGATTCTGTAAGGAAGATCACAGTTACAGGGCTAGAGATTTAGGTACGTATTCTGGGAACAGGCACTCTTTTCATGTTCAAAGTATCAAGAAATTATGTTATAACTAAGCCTCTATCCTTCTCTCCCCGTATCCATGAGTTTTAATTTTCTGGTAAGTGATACCATTTAGTTGATGTGTGTGAATGCAACTGATACTTACAAATATCCCAGATGCTCCCAGTGCCAATGCTTTGAACACGTCTGTTCCACGCCGAACTCCTCCATCGAGAAAAACAGGAACTCGGCCTTGTGCACCTTTAACAACCTACAAAATGGAAATTACTGCAGGTTACAGTTCTGAACGTATTTCTACCATATCTATGGTCCCATATTCACATTGAAGAGTGAAGTGAAACTGAGAATATCAGGAAAAGATGTAGCAAAATCAAGCATAATGCGAAGACACGATGATTTGTCAAAACCAATAGAAGCACATTTACCTCTTCCAAAGCCATAATAGTAGCAGGTACATAATCAAGCTGACGAGCCCCATGATTGGAGACAATGATTCCGGCAGCTCCATATTGTACTGCTAGTCTTGCTGCAGTGATGGCAAGAAGGTAAAAGCATACATCAGGAATTCCATAAAAGATCAAAATAGAAGATGAGTCTAATTCATTTTGCTTTCTCTCTGGCAAAGCAGGGCAAAGATGGATATATTCTTATTCTTTTTACCATCCTCAGCAGTGATTACACCCTTCACTAGAATTGGCAACGAGGTTATTGTTTGTAGCCACTTCACATCCTGCTCGAGTAGCAATAAAAGTTTGTGAAAAGGTTGTCCTTGTAACAGGTTAATATCAGATACCATTACACCAACTCACCTTCCAGCTGAGGGACCGGTCAATTTGGCCAGCAACATAAGAAGCCAGTCCAGAGTCATTGGCCTGAAAAGTCAATTAACAGAATCATGAACCAAAACATAGTTGACATAACTGAATCATGTAATGACAGAATCCCTCCTTTAGCTAACCACCTTATCCATTTTGCCAAGGTCCAAGCCCTCAAAGTTCTTCAAAGTCAAAAACGGTGGCAGTGTAAACCTGACAAGAATAAATCGAAGAATTACAAATTTTCCGCAGCACAAATGTCTTGTCTCTTTTCATCTCCCTTTCTTGTTTGTTGATGAATAGCAAGAACTATGCTATAGGAGTTATAAGTTATTTTACGCCTAATAGTCACCTGTTCTTGATATCAGCTTCTCTCCGACCGAGTCTTGGAGTATCAACAGTGAGGGCAATTGCCTTGAAACCAGCCCTCTCGGCTCTTCTCACAAGCTGAGCAACTACATTCCTGTCCTTGTACACCTGAATGATGTGGACAGTAGTACTTTCAATTTGTTTGTCAACGCAGAACTTGAACAATTCTAAAGGGCAGAAAGCAGTACAAACTACAATAGACGGAAGAGGTGGATTCGCAACTCACATAGAGTTGGAAAAAGCGAATTCCAGGCCCTGTTGAAGCAACCTCCTCTACACTGGAAGTGGCCCACGAGGATAGTGTCTGAAACATCACATGCAATGCAAACTTAGTATAGCAGATAGTTCAAACTTAATTTTAATTACTTGGAGAAGGTGAGCGATGTGAGTCTAGTATTGAAAACCAAGAAGATTGGACAAAATATGAAAGTTCAAATTTCAAATTTCAAATTATCAGATGAAAAAGGAAGAACCAAACCATAATTGTGCCAGCTGCTGAAGCTGCCCTAGCAGTTGCATATTCTCCTGCATTTTATGGATCAACACAATCAGAAGTGATGCAAATAGCTTTATTTCAGGATGAAGCACATTGATCTGAACTAGACACAATCAGTTTCCATGTACTAAAATGCTATACAAGGCATTATAAATACTGATGTGGACGGTTAGTTTCAACCAAGGGATACTAAGTTGCTCCATGACCAATAAAGGACACATATCACTCAGAATCTAGAACATAAAGTATGATGTTTTTTCAGTTGCAGTCAGAAACATATACCCTCAGGATGAGCCATTTTCTGCATGGCCGTGGGAGCAATCATGATAGGCATTGAAATCTTGAAACCCAAGACTGTTGTGGTCATATCAATCTTGCTTACATCAATAAGAATTCGGGGACGGAACCTGTTTTCAAATGGAGAAAAATACAATATCATGAAACGAGGTCCTGGTGGATCATTAGCTTCAAATGTAAAGTTTGTTCTTCATCTAAGCACATCAGAAGAAGTCAACAAAATATGCCATTGCCATAGCCAGACTTTAAAACCAAAAAGATGTGAGCTCACAGAATCCGAGAGAAGGCGTTCCTGTTCTCCTTAAGAGTCCACTGGTCCTCTGCGCCAGATGCATAGTAATCAAAAACCATCTTGGGCAATTTCTGCCTAGCAATTTCTTCGTATTCCATCACATTAGTGATCTCCATCTTGTCAAACTGAACTTCGTTGCTGTTCCATAAAATTTCGACAATTGATAATGGTCATATTAAATCAAAAGTAAGACCTACGTATGAATCATCCGCGCGATAGCAATCATCGATCTCACTTGAGAACAAATAAAATTAACTTAAAAGAATGAATCTTTTAAGACAAATCAGAAGGAAAGATCAAAATAAGTAATTGCAAAGAAAGCCGAATCCATCTATGCCCGGAAGCAAGTCCAGAAACCAAATAATTTACAAGTCGTTCGGATAACTCAAAAGAACACAGAAATTCTCACCGATGGAGGTGTTTTCCTATTTGTCTTCTGAAGGAACATCAGACGATAACTTAGATTTCTGAATTTCAGAACAGCACAGATATACAACAGGCTAAGCCTGAAACTATATACAACGTGGCAAAATAGAATCTTGATTCATGTTCAGTAGAAGATAACAGAAGTTGGACATTTTAGATATAAATTTAGATAACTGTTATTTCATCAAAATGAAGAAAAAAATTGATAGACACAAAGAAGATGAATTAACATACGAGCGTGTGGTAGAAAAGAGAACAGACCTTGAACCACTCTATCACTAGAGAGACGGAGAGAGAATATTGAGAAATGGGAAAACTGACTACAGATAACGTTGGTCGAGAGATAAAGAGCTCACAAGTGCTCAACGTAATGTTATGGAAACAAACAAACTTGGCATGGTTCAGAACAGAGAGAAATAGCTAAAGAAATGGTAGATAGAGACAAACGTGGTGGGGGAACTAATGTTCCTGAGATTAGACTTCAAACTGTGGATTGGTTTTCCAAGGTGTGGATCTCTAGTCATATCTGCTTCATCAAAAAACCCTTTTTTTGTGGAGTGTATTTTCTTTGAATTATTATCACAATCCATGCTCAATCCTCATCAGTCATTCCCATGATCCTCCAATCTTCTTCCTTGTTATTATCATAGTTTGTATTACTATTACATTATTTTATATCCATGTTTATTGATATTTTGTATTATTATTAAGAGATAAAACTGTGTAACGTTAAATCTTCCGGGCCTTTGTATACCCATTATAAGTTTCGAAGTTATGGCTGAATTGAGATCTTCGTTGACATTCTTGTATCATCATGAGCTTTGACTGGCCAACATGCAATAGACATTATTTTTAATGTCTGCGTCCACTCATTGATTGGTTCGTACTATTCACAGGAACGTGATGCGTTTGGAGATTGCGGCAGGAGTCTTATGTTTTGCCGAAGAGACTTTTGTTGGACTAGTCTACGGTGGCTCATGTCACGAACTTCAATAAGAGAGAGAGCTACGCCTTTCCCATAAATCAATTCCTCTTTAGTTCCAGTTATTACAGAGACGTCAAGGAGGGAAAAATGAGAGTTCTTTGCAAGAAGAAACCTACCCTTCCATGGTAAAAGGTACAAAATTGCATCTTTGCTTTTCTTTCTGTTGGTACTTGAAATCTCCTTCAAGCGAAACAGAGAATCTAGTAACTTTTCTAGAAACTCTCATTGATGGATCATCAGAACCCTCCTTTTTTACTTTTCTCTTTTCTACTACACGTCAATATCACAAACAATGCAGAAAGACAGAAACAAAACAACTTCTTATTTGGCACGAGTAGATCCTGTACTTTGCAATTGCAGACTTACCTTATCTACCAGGGAAATAGCCACATTAAGAATTAAAGAAGCATAAGCGGTGAAACTTTTTAGCTTTTTTTTTTTAAATTTTTACTATAATGTGCCAAAGAGAAATGCAGGCAAGAAAAGGCAAAAGTACATGAAAAAAGCATCTTGAAATATGCATGGTGGAAGTATTGAGTTTACAATGTTGTTATGGTACCATTGTTGGTGAATTCCCATCCCTTTGGACTCATCAGGGTTCTTCTCAGGACATAAGCTTTTGGTTCCTTTACCTTCAACACAAGAAGTACTTTGCTCTCCATCAGTATTCAAACATGTAGGGATCTCTAAGTCTGAGTACACAGAAAAGTTGTCCATCTTATGTGTTTTGTTGCTTGTACATAGTCCACTGTTTCCTTTAACAACTAACCTTTTGCCAAGCCTGTGAACAAAATCATCAGGGAGTAGTAGTTCTCCACTTAGCAGATTATGACTCAAGTTTAGGTGATCAAGATTTGGAAGAGAGCCTAAGCTGGAGGGAACTGTCCCAGTGAGATTGTTGTTGTCTAAAGAAAGAGCAGTGAGGGTTTTCAAGGAAGAGAAAAGACTGGGTATACAACCTTTTAATCCACATCCTGACAAGCTTATTGATTTCAGGTTTTTAAGGGTCTTCAGAAACAAAGGTATCTCTGTGTTCAAAGGGTTGTCATCAACTATTAAGTACTGAAGCTGCTCTAAACCTGAAAGCGTTACTGGCAATGGTCCATTTAGAAAATTGTGGCTTAAATCAAACAAAACTAACCTCTTCAAATTGCCCAACTCTGAAGGTATCGCTCCAAGAAGCTTGTTGGAGCCCAGATCAATCTTTTGGAGAATTTGAAGCTGCCCCAAAGAACCAGGAACATTGCCTTGAAGGCCATTCTGGCTTAGGTCCAAAATCGTCAAACTCTTTAGATTTCCAATCGTTTCAGGAATTTCACCCGTTAGATTGTTGTAACTCAGATCCAGTTGCTCTAGACCCACCAATCTGCCAATCCCAGAAGGTATATTCCCTTGCAGATTATTCTGAGAAAGACTAAGGACTTTGATTCTGGAAACATTTGTAAAATTTGACGGTATCTCTCCAGATAGAGCTGGATTGGAATCAAGCACCAAATGCTCTATTGAAGAAAAAGCTCCAAAAAGATTGGCCGAAAGAACAACTCTTGAAGTTACAAAACAGCTGAAAATGGAGAGACTTTTCAGGTAAGGAAGTTTCTGCAGGGATTTTGATAGGCTAGCAGATGACTTGCAAGGAGGGCTACTAATATCAGGACCAATGTGAATCTTAGTGACATGAAAGATGGGAGGATCTTCTTCACCAATCTCACATTGGATACCAGGCCATGGTGTGTTAGTGCATGGTTGTGGGTGTGCTTGAGCAAAGTCAGGATCATCCAAAAGCTCTTCTAAAACCTCAAACAACCCCAAAAGCTCGTTCATTTCCATATTCATGTCACTCCCATCTGAGTTTCGTAATAATGCAGTCACCTCACCTGCGAGAACAAGGAGTCCAACAAAGTAGATGGACATGGAAGTAGCCATAAGTCGGAGAGATGTCCAAAAGAAACAAGAAGGAATCAAATGGAAATCGATTCCTGCATTCACCCACCTCCATCTTAAAGGAGGTAGGTGCGGATATTTGTTAATAAAGCTGCACGGAATCTTACTTGTCGTCTCTGTGTCTTCCATAAATTGACATTTGACAGTTTGTGAGAATGATGGTGTTCCAGTTTTGCATGAGAAAAGAAAGGGAAAAAACTTAGATAATAGAGCAAAAGTAGTAACTTAACAGGGAAAGAAGAACATGTCAGAATGGTCAAATTGATCATTCAATGCCAAAAGGGAAATCATGATGGGACGTAACTTTAACTCAGTATCTTCCATGAAATTGACATCAACACGCGACGCAGTACTTCGATTGGAACTGCTCAATGGTTTGCCGGAATCTTTTGGCTGTGGACAAGCTAGATAGCAACTAAAGTGAGGTGCTCTGAACAACCTTGCCATTACTTACTAAAAGTAACTTTTAGGAGCAAAAGTTTGCTCACAAACTACACATGCATTCATATCTAAAGCACATTTAGGTCGTTTAAGACATTTCTTTCTCCACCAGTCAATGAATTCAAAGTCTCTTTAAAGATATACCATACATCTAGCCTCTGGCACTGCCGTGATGCATTTGTATTATTTTAATTTTCTTTACTAAAATTTTTAATTTATTCAATCAATTTTTTTAAAAAAATACATAAATTATAATTTAATAGTGCAAGATGATTCTTTTATTAAAAAAATGATATGTAAATAAAACAATAAGACAATTTATATAGTAAAAAGAGAATTATAATTTTTTTAACCACATTATAGTTTTTATTGAAAATATTTTGCAATATTAAGTTACTAAAAATGATTTCATAATGTGAAAAACTTGAAGGAGTATAGTAGTTTCGCAAACTCTTCAATTTGATCACAATTACTTCTAAGGTTTTGTCGTAGTTATTTGTAATTGTATCTGTCGGTTATTAGATATAAAGTAACTGTATAAGCAACTGTTAATTTTTTTATACCAAACAAAAACAGAAAAATAAATACAAAATTAAACAGATCAACATCAAAATTTAATAACGCAGTTCAACACACTTTTTTTACGTCTGTGAGGCCCTCACATAGCGTAATACTTTCACTAACGATAATAGTTTTTACACAAGACTTTATTGAGTCGACATCACTCAACCCTTGACACTATCTCTCGCCCTCACTATTCGTGAAAGAATTTCACACTCAATAATACGACCGACTTGTGTTAACCTCAACAGAAGATTTTCTCAATACTCTTTTTAACAAAAGAATAGTAAATAAATAACTGAAGTGATTGACTAGCTAAGAACAATAACAGAAAACACTTTACGTTAAAACTTCTTGAAAGGTTCAGCTCTACTGAAAAAGATTTGAAACTTGTCGCAACAAACTATGGACTGATTTTTGCAAACTCCAACATCAACTCACGGTAGCAGGGGAAGATATCACGCACAACTAATCAAGCAAATACGTCTTTGGTAGAAAAGGCACACAATGGACAAATTGACTTAATCATGAGCCATGTAGTGAAAACTCAACACCAAGCTATGAGCAATTCAAGATGTCGCACCCACAAAGAACTATCAGCTCTTGTACAAAAACTTCACACACTCACAATCAATTGACCAGTAAACCCAGCTGCCCACATACGAAAATAACATCTGAAAATGTTTTCTACTACACACGCATGGACCACACACCATAGGTTACATCATCCACCATCTATTACTTAATTCACCAAAGATACAATAAACAGTTATTTCCCACTACACAGGAGGTCCACGCCCCCTACACTTTTATGCCCACATTATCTCCATAGGAAACATAATCCATGTAAATCTTCATCCAAGATATAGAGTTCTATTTGTACAACAACTCTATCCAAGAAGTCAATTCAAGTAAGACTTCTTGATTTATTTTTTTGTTATTATCTAAATATCCAATAATCAAAAATGTCAAAATTAAAATAATAGGACAAAGTAAATATCCCAACAATCTCCCCCTTTTTGGCATTTTTGTTACAAATAGAAATTTCTCATGAATCACATAAACGAATATATAAATGTATTGAAGTTACAATACTCCCCCTCATTCCAAGTCAAATCAAAATTATTGTTTAATCACACCAAGCCATGGTCCAGCTGTTATCACCCAATTAAATTCAATGTAAATCTTGAAGCTACATTATATTATAAGTCCAATTATCTAATAATGCCAAAATTAAATGATAAGATATATAATATATATCTTAACAATCTCTCCCCTTTTTGGCATTATTTGTCACATATTTGAAACTCCCCTTAAAGGAGATAATTGGACATATAAATATCAAATGCACAATCCATATGAGATGAAAAAAGAATTCACCCTTAATCAAATATCAAGTTCCATAGAACATCACAATTATCCAATCATCCAAATTTCTCCCCCTTAGGACAAAAAGATGCCAAAAAGTAAGACGAATAGTCACACATATACCTTGAAATCTCCCCCTGAATGGAACAATCACCAAAAACAATTTGATGTCTCCTCCTTGGGACAAAATAGTATCAAATGCATAATCATAAGAATTAACAATAGGTGCAGCGAAAGAATCATAAGCAGGCCAAGATGGCTATTTACCACCATTTAAAACACCAAGAGATATGCCCATAAGAGAGAGAGAGATACTCGAGAGAGAGACCTATATTAATGAAAGAGCTGAAGAGTCTTTGGTGGAGCGAAATAGAAATCACAATGCAAACTACTAAAAAGATGGGACGACAATAGCAGCATAAGAACTAAAGAAGACAAAAAAAATTTACGTTTCATTTTTTTAAACAACAAAAAATACTTCAATAATGTAAAGCACAAAGTTCCTGTACTCCTCGAAGAAATTCAAATCTGGGCTTATTCCTCGTCACATTATCTCGGTCATTAACTGTTTAGTTGATTTCTTCATCTGAAGTAAGTGACTTATCCTTAGTCTGAACAATTTCTTTAAAAGCAATAACTAACTGTGAATCTAAACAATTTCTTATTTTTTTCTTCACTACGTCTTTGTACTTGACCCTTTCTAACCCAAGAATGCTTCAGTAATATAGGTTGTTGTTGGAAATTTAACGGAGATTGTCTAGATTTTCGATTTTAACCCCTTTGAAATATCATTTGTAACAACTTTTATGTGCTTAATTACTCCACAAAAGTGACATGTAGGTATGAACCTCTAATTTTTCTTTGATATTTTTCCTTGGACAGATCTGATCGCACCACTTTTCTCATCGTTAGGCTTAGAACATTCACCTTTGTAGCTAATGCCTTGAAGATCCCCTTTAATCTTACCAATTTTTAACAATTTTTTTAGCTTTTCGATACCTCTGTTTAACATTCTTATTCCCTTTTCAATACTGACCAGGTTCAACTTTGTTTCATTAACCTCATTTATTGTAGATATCAACTTCTTCTCAAGGTCTTGAATGGTGTTATTCATGGTAAAGTTTTTCTCCTTCAACTTCTCATTTTTCTTACATGTTTGGACCCATTTAACATACATTAACTCATAGGCTTCATAAATACCTTCCTTTTTATCATCTGAATTACTGACATCACTATCATAATCTGAGATTGAGCTTTGAGCTAATTCGTCTGTGTTTTTCTCTGAAATTTTCTAATTTACTCACTTTTTCGTCATCGATTACTTTCTTCTTGGTTACTGTAAAGTAAGTAACTGGACTTTTACTGTATAAAGCAACTAGCGCAGAATTATTCACAGCTTCTTCTTCACTACCATAGTCACTTCCGGATTCATTCTCACTCCAAGTGCTTGTATAAGACTTTCCTTTTCTCTTCTTCAAGGTTTTAGCACATTCCGCTTACACATGTCTGAAGCCTTGACACTTATAATATTGAATTTTCTTCAATTTTCTTTCACCCTTTTGAGTTTTCCCTTGTTGTTTGAAATAACTATTTGATGAGCTCCTACCATTTTGCCTAAAATCGGATCTATCTTTCTTCACTTTCTGTAACCACTTGCTAAAATTTCTTGTCAATAATTTCGTATCCTCATTCTCATCAGAATAATCTTCTACATCATTTATGTCTTTTCTAGTTTCAGCTTGTAGTGCCAATCCTTTGCCTTTTTCTTGTTTGTCGCTCAACAAATTCATTTCAAAATTGGTAAGAATTTCAATTACCTTCTCCAATGACAAGTCATTGATGTCATGAGCCTCTTCAATTGCTGCAATTGTAGGAATGAATCTTAGAGGTAGTGATCTCAACGTCTTCTTGACTAGTTTCAAATTGAAATATTTCTTCTCAAATTGATGTGCCCGATTCGCTTATTGCGCAATTTTTCATGAAAGTCCCTAATAGTCTCATTTTCATCCATCTTCAGTTCTTCAAACCTCATAACTAACATCTATAATTTTGACGCTATCACATATTTGGACCTTTCATGAATAATCTGCAAAGTATCCCACGCTTCTTTAGCTGATTCACAGGCTGATATTATTGAAAAGCGTTCTTCATCAATAGCACTGAAAATCGCATGCATTGCTTGTGAGTTTTCAAGTGCACTTTCTTCTTTGGCTCTTGTCCATTCAACTGGATCTTTTTGAACCCCCTCTCCTTTATCATCAATAATCATTGAATGTGTCCACCTATGTACTATCGAATGCCAAGCTTTTGTGCCCTGAGCTTGAATGAAGACTTTCATCCAGGATTTTCATGCAGGATAGTTAGATTCATCCTACAATAGTGGTTTGGTGATCGATGCACCCTCTCTTATAGTCATGTTCACGAAACTAGGATCTGCACCAACTTGCTACTAAGTTCTGAATCGGTGACCTCGCTCTGATATCAATTGAAAAACCCGCAGGGGTATAGTAATTCACAAACTCTTCGATTTGATCGCAATTACTTGTAAAGTTCTGTCGTAGTTACTTGTAAGTGTATATGTCGATTATTATATATAAAGTAACTGTATTCGCAACTGTTAATTTTTCTGTACCAAATGAAAACAGAAAGTTAAATACGAAATTAAACAGATCAACACTAATATTTGGTAACGCAGTTCGGCACACCTTGCCTACATCTGTGAGGCCCTCACCTAGCTTAATACTTTCACTAACGGTAATAGTTTTTACACAAGGCTTTATTGAGTCAATACTACTCAACCTTTGACATGATCTCTCATTCTCACTATCCGTGAAAGAATTTCACACCCAGTAACACTACCGACTCGTGTTAACCTCAATAGAGGATTTTCTCAACACTCTTTTTAATAAAAGAACAATAAATAAATAACTGAAGTGATTGACTAGCTAAGAACAAGAACATAAAACACTTTAGATAAAAAAGAACAACTTTTCGAAAGGTTCAGCTCCATTGAAATAAATTTGAAACTTGTCGCAGTAAACTATAGACTGATTTTTGCAAACTCCAACATCAAATCTCGGCAGCAGGGGAAGATATCACGCACAACTAATCAAGTAAATACGTCTTCGGTAGAAGACACACACAATGGACAAATCGACTTAATTGTGAGCCATGCAGTGAAAACTCAACAGCAAGCTGTGAGCAATTCAAGATGTCGCACCCACAAAGAACTATCAGCTCCCGTACAAAAATTTCACACACTCACAATCAATTGACCAGTAAACCTAGCTGCCCACATATGAAAATAACATCTGGAGATATTTTCTGCTTCACACGCATGGACCACACTTTTCTGCTTCACATGCATGGACCACACACCATAGGTTACGTCATCTACCATCTATTACCTAATTCACCAAAGATACAATAAACAAGTGTTTCTCACTGCACGGAGAGGACTTCACACACACGCCCCCTACACTTCTATGCTACTATCTCCATAAGAAACGTAATCCATGTAAATCTTCATCCAAGATAGAGTTCTATTTGCACAACAACTCTATCCAAGAATCCAATTCAAGTAAGACTTCTTGATTATATTTTTTGTTATTATCTGAATATCTAATAATCAAAAATGTCAAAATTAAAATAGGACAAAGTAAATATCCCAACATAGTAATATGAAAATTTTAAAAATTTTGACAATAAATAATTTTAACCCTTTAAAACATTGTAAAATTGTAGGGCTCAGATGAGGAGATTACCAGTATCCATCCCTTTTGAATTTAAGATAATTACTTTATTTTAGTTATTGATAATTTTTGTTCTTATTTCCTTTTAAAATTAGTTTGACCATATAATAAAGATAAGTCTAATTTTAATTTTTAGGTGTTGATTTGTGTTAATTAAATTATGTTTGATTAATAGGTACTTAAAAAAACACAATCAAAACAATATCATATGACCATTATTAAGAAAGATCATGGTCTAACCAAAAGGGCATTTCAAGAATAGTCTTTTGGTTTCAAAGAACAAACTTTGGGGGCATTCACCGATACAAATTAAATTCATAGGTTTGGGGGTATTTGATTTGGTATCAAATTTCTCAAACTTTGAGTAAGAAAAAAAGTGAAAAACGGACTGAAAGTTAAGGTAAAATAATAAGTTTAATGTTTAAAAGCTTCAATCAGAGTTAGATTGTTATAAAATCGGCTAAAGAATTTAAAATATGATTATTTTTACCTATCGAACAATTTGAAGTTTAGTTATGAAAAAAATTGTTAAATAAAAATTAATTAAATTATAAGAACTTACTAATTTACAAGAATTGATCAATTAATTAATTGATCAATTTTTATGAATAAAAGTTGTTAAAATAAATCAAATTTAAAAATTTAAAATTAAATTAAAATTGCTAAAATAAGAAATATTTATGATTCAATAAGTAATAATAATGGGGGCGGTGCCCCTTTCACTGCATTCTCATCATTTGATGGTTGATTGAATCATTGGCGGCATTAGGATATCGCCATTTTCTTTATGCCGGTGGAGCCGTTGAAAACACAAACCCTAGGGATGGACTTTATTCTTCTATCTTTCTGACTGATTCACCTGAGATCCTCCAATTGTATTTCAAGCAAGCAAAAGCAGGAAAGGGAGATGAGAGATCTTCTAATCAAATTAGAATTTAAAATTAATTTTAAAATTATATTAATTTCTTTAATTAATTATTGTCATATAGTTTAGATATATCATTATCATATATATTATGTTAGAATTAGGCTTGAGTCAACTATTGACAAAATAACTAGATCGTATACTTGACTAAATATAAAAATGTTAAAGGGTTTATAAGTGGTAAGATCAGCTATCCAAATGACTAGAGATAATATAACACTCTCTCTTAAGTGCAACTAAGACTGAACATTTAATTGTCAATTGAAATAAACACAGTAATAACAGGATCGGATCGCTAAAATTGGACATCTAAACAGACAACTATCGACTCTGATATCATATTAAAATTAGGCTTGAGTCAACTATTGACAAAATGACTAGAACTAATTATTTGAATAGTTAACATTTATCACTTATAAATTCTTTAACATTTTTATGTTTAGTCAGTATAAAATACTTTAACAGATTAATAAGGTGAATTAAGGATTTGGGAATAACTCAACAAATTAGATTGAGGATTTAATCTTAGGTGAATTATCCTTAATCACACAATTTTACTTTCAAAGAGCATTGGTTCTAAATTTTGGTAGTGCTTATCTAGAAAGGGTAAGAGAAGATGAAGCAGACTCGATTAATTCGCTTACGCAAGAGAGATTAAGACAAAACTAACCAAAGTTGGAACGCATTTCGGCTTCAACCACAAGTCATCTTTGCTTTTAACTTCTTAATTATTTTTTGTAGTCGTCGAGAGCACAGAGAAACAAGGAAGGCAAAATCTGAACATCGTCGATGAGCCCCCGGTACAGATACGTGTTTGGTTTTGAACACAAAATCACAAATAGAATTGGTCGTTTGTAATCATTGCAATCCCAAAAATGATGTCCAAAATCTTCCATGTTGATAATCACTTCCAAGTTCCAACACTTGGGCGGCTAGGCAACATTAAGATGATTTAAAATGCTACTGGGTACGAAGCGCACACGTGTAAGAACACAAGTTAACCAGAAAACATTGAGGTGTTGATTGATTTCAATCATGGTAAAAGAAATTAAGTTATATCCCACTTACAAAATGTGGCTGTAATTTAATTTACCACAAGAAACCAAAATTGGCAAAACTAGTCAAGCAAACGTTTATGTGCAAGAATGCAGAATCATCCACCAAGCTGTCTTTAAATGGGACATGTGGAATGGCCCTTTACAGATGGCAGGTACATGATGACAAAACTACTACAATTACCTTAATTTGCTACTAGCCTAGCATGCAGCACAATGAAGGTTTAGAGGTGGCCAAAACCTGATAACCATCTCTAATCATTACCATAATCCAACAGCTAGGACCCCATAATCCTCTATATAAGCACTTGGAACATCACTAATCACTTAAAGATAAGAACCAAACCCCTCCCCCTGAAAATTGCTCTTCCACTCTTCTCTAAAAATGGATGAGTTTCCACCTAAGTTAACGCACGACCAAATACTATTCAATGCCTTGGCTAAGAAAATGCCCTTCTTTGCCTTTGTTTTCTCTATCTTTTTTTATCTTTCTGTTTTCTATAAATTCAACCTCTCTCCTTCAAAACTCTTCAACAACTCCAAATTCTGGTTCTTCATCTCTAACACTCTCATTATCATACTAGCATTGGATTATAGTGTCTCGTCATCCGAACACAATAGATATGATCTATACCAAGAATACGTAATGAGGAGGCAGAAAACTTTGCCTTCTTATATTAGCAGGACAATTATTCCCGAAGAAGAGGTCGAGCACTTTCATGACACAGAAATAGGTCCGTACGATAACATCAATATTAACTCAGAAAAGGGTTTGGCGACTGAACCTGAAAAGCCACGTACGGCACTCGATTTACCAGAAAAATGGTTGTTGAGACCCCCGGATCATAAGAATCCTAATGATGGTGAAGGTATTCCAGGTCAGGAAGCGAGGCAGCAACGAGGTAGCACTAATTATGAGGAGAATAAGAAAGTTGGTGCGAGAACTATGCAACGTAGCAAATCGGATGGTTCAAAGAAGGTGATGTTTGACGAGAGTAGGAATATCATTCGAAGGGTAGAAACCGAAAAGTTCGAGCGGTCGTCGGACAAATCAGAAGCAGGAGAGAAAGTTGACGACTATGAAAATATGTCAAACGAAGAGTTGAACAAAAGAGTTGAGGATTTCATTCAACGGTTCAATAGGCAAATTCGGCTCGAGAAAGCTGTTGAGGACAGTAAATCATAAGGTCCTATTAAAGCTATTGTAGGTGACGATTCTTCCGGGGAACTTTGCTGTGTTCTTCTTCATGTTTCTGTTTTGTACATTCGTCTTATCCTCCATCTTTAGTAGATTTTCACTACTTATTTAGGTTAATCCCTGTTAGTGACTTAGTGTACTAGCCTTTAATTTTTAGAATTATTAATAATATTAAATTATTCCTATTATTCTTGTCGTTCTTATCCACAATTTGATATGCAACAGATACCTTTAAATGATAAAACCCACAACTGAACAACGTGGAGCACGTTAGTTTAATAACCTTCCCTGAAGTTGTAATTTGTGAAGCATCTGACAGCGCCTACTTCAAACATTGATCATGATGTATTTGACTCTATAAGACTTCATCACAAAGACAAGAACCTTCAAACAATGATCATGATGTATTTGACTCTTACAAGACTTCATCACAATGACAAGAACCTATGTTACTAATATTCAGCTTTAGCAAATGTCCACGAAACAATATTCTATTTCTTAAGTCTTTTAAGAGATCAAATCACAATAAGCAAACAACTACTTTTTTGAGTTGCATAATCCATAAGTGCTTTTCAATAAGGAACACGTGGATGAGACATAAATGACTTAAATGATGAATTATATAAGTCACATATGATAGAACAACTTACTAATTAACTTCCTGTATTGACCTAGCTCATTATATGCTAATCTACTTTAGTTGTTGATACCTGCAATCCTTTGGGAAGAGGAGACTCTACATCCTTTAAGCCACTAACTCCCTTTAAACCACTAACTCCAACCACCACCAAGATGTCTTGAACAAGTTTGTGGTGGCTTAAAAAAAACACCTTAAAGAACTTTAACGGTCTCAATTCCTAAAAGAGACTTGGTATAACTCAAGTCTTTGACTTCTAATCTAAAGTTATGATGACTTACTTAATTGTGCCTTCACTGGTTCCAATAATCACCACATCTTTTACAATTTAGGTTCTAGTAAACAAGCAATTATCATTCTTTGACTGAATAAATTCCAAGAAAAAATAAAAATTTGGTAAACTTTAAATTCTGTTATTGGTATGATCCTTTCAAAAGACAAACATGGATTGTGTTGGCCTTTCCATACACTTCAAGTAGCAACATATGTATATATTTCTTCTAAAAAATCATGAAGGAAGACATTATTAAAGTCAAGCTATCAAATAGACCACTATTTTGTTGTAGAAGAGGAAGACACATAATTTTCATGTTTGGAATCACAAGCACAGATAAATTATAATTTTGTAGTGCAATACAATCAAAAGAAAATACATTTTCATGAAATACAAGATCTCTATTGATAAAAAAATTTATTATTATGTGAATCATACAACTTATATCCCTTTTGAATCCTTGGGTGACATAAAAATACATTATATAGACTGAGCCTTAAATTTGTCTTTGTAAGGTAAAATATTAGTAGCAAAACAAAGACATCCAAACACTTTTAAATGGTCATATTTAGGTGATTATTCTATTAATATCTCAAAAAGGGTTTTCCAAGATAACCTTTCTAAGGGAATCATGTTCAAAATGTAATTAACAGTAAGAATACATATAAACTAGAAAGTCTTTCGTACTTTTAATTCTAACATAAAGGTCTAAACTTTGAGCAAAGTCTTAAGTTTCTTTTCTACTTTACCATTATAATGTGATGTATATACATAGGTTCTTTGATAAAGAATGCCTTTACCTCTAAAAAATTTACTATAATATGTCTACATGAACTAACTTAAAACAATTATGAGAACTTACGTGGCTATCTTAGAAAACATATCTAATTTGCTTAACCAAAGGACAAACATGAAAAAAGTAAATTTCTTTTAAGCTTCCTTCAAGGAAATGGATATGATGCAGTCTATCAAAAGATGTTTATCCTAACCTAGAATGCCATAAACCAGAATTTACATTTAAATTGATTTATCTTAGACTGTAGACCACTCATTTTATTTATTTTATTTTCTTCACTTTGTATATAAGTAGGTGTACACTAGAATAAGGAGTATTGTTTGCATGTAAATTATTAAGAATATCATATATAAAATGTTGAGAAAAACTTATCACATTCAACCTTTATAACCCCTGTTGTTCCTACCTAATAGCTAAGACTCATCTATTTCAAAATC
This sequence comes from Erythroxylum gracilipes, assembly GCA_026413385.1. Lineage (NCBI taxonomy): Eukaryota > Viridiplantae > Streptophyta > Magnoliopsida > Malpighiales > Erythroxylaceae > Erythroxylum > Erythroxylum gracilipes. The sequence continues at coordinate 35,387,447 of JANZLC010000002.1, forward strand.
TTAAAATAAGCAAAGATTAGAACAAAATATTAGTGTTAGATTTTAGTCATTTAGCAACTTACTAACTGAAAGCAAGTTAAACTTGAAGATGAAACAAATAAAACATCTTTTAATATAATTTTTGACACAAAGTCCATGTCTTCAACTTGTTTAAGTTTATTAGAGGTGTCATAAGGAAGGGAAATAGTCAAAGGGCTTAGGAAGCAAATGTAGTTCGTAAAAAATGGTTGAATCTAGACATATAATCGTTGCCCCTATGTGTATAAGTTATGAACATATCCTTACATTGTTAGCACAACAAATACTAGGACTTAGTTTACTAGCAAAATAAATGTCCCTCTCTCTATTATTTTGATATTGTACATGTATTACTCTCTTTATTTTCAACATTTTCATAATATCCTCCTTTTTATCGTTCAATTCATAAAATCTATTGTCTTCTATCTTTTCACATGTCTTAAAAGGTGTTTCCATTTCTTCTTCAGATGTAATCACCTTTGTTGTTAGCTTTTATTGCCCTTGTGCTTTTGTATTACTTTGTTGTCACTATCCAAGGTACCCTATTAATTTAAAGTAGTTTTCTTTTATGTGCCCATCTTGATGATAATGATCATAATGACCTTTAACCCTTTTATTTTTATTTTTCTTAAAATTCGTTTTACCACCTTGATTTTATGGATTCGAGACAACTATTGTTCCATTACTGAATTTGGCAAAACTTTGACTAACCTCTTTTTGTGATTCAATCCTCATTACCATTGAATATGGTTTACTCACCGAAGCCTAGTTTTTGCAATGACAGTTGACTTCTAACTTGCTCATAACCTCCTTAGAATTCTATCAAAAATTCTATTAGCCATGTTTTATGTACCATATCCTCCATTTGCTTCTTAGAATCACAATTAAAATAAGGTATTGATTTGAAAGCAACCAATTCATCCCAACTAATACACTATCATTATCACCAAGTTTCTTAATATTTTAAAAATTAAAATGTTGAATCCTACAAAAATTAAGGTTTAATAAAGTTGTAAAAAAAAGAAAAGAAGATGTGAATACTAATTTAATTTCGATACCAAGTGCCTTTTTCTTATTCCTCGCTACAAGTCAACAAATAGTCAATATGAAGTTTATAATATTCTTATTTATTTATTTGAAGAAAGATTAGACGACAAAAGATATAAGACGCACATTAAGAGATAATATTATCTGAAGACTGTAGAATTCTTTTCTTTAGATATTTGACTATGGAAATTCATATTTTAATACTTATTTATCATTTGTAGAGACGAAAAATAAGCCTGACCAAGTTTTTCTAAAAAAATAAGGCCTTCCCTTAAGTTGGAATTTGTGAAGAATTTGATAACTCCATCTTCAAACATTGATCATGATGTATTTGACTATATAAGACTTCATCACAATGACAAGAACCTATGTTCTAATATTCAGGTTTAGCAAATGTCCACGAAATAATATTCTATTTCTTAGTCTTTTAAGAGTAATCACAATAATCAAACAACTACTTTTGAGTTGCACAACAAATAGCATAATCCATAAGTGCTTTCCAATAAGGAACACGTGTTTGAGATGTAAATGACTTAAATGATGAATAATATAACTCACATATGATAGAACAACTTACTAATTAACGTTATATGCAAATTAACGTTATTTGTTGATACCTGCAATCCTTTGGGAAGAGAAAACTCTACATCATTTAAACCACTAACTCCAACCACCACCAAGATGTCTTGAACAAATTTATGGTGACTTAAAAAAAACCTTAAACAACTGAAGTCCTAGAAAATACTTGGTCTAACTTATGTCTTTGACTTAATCTAAAGTTATCATGACTTACTTAATTGCTTCACTGATTCCAATAATCACATCATCAATACAAATCAGTTTAGCCAAAAATTCAGGTTCTAGTAAACAAGCAATTATCATTCTTTGACTAAATGAATTCTAAGACAAATAAAAATTTGGTAAACTTTAAATTATGTTATCAGTATAACCATTTCAAAAGACACATCGTTTGTATTGGCCTTTCCATACACTTCAGGTAGAAAAATATACACTTCTTCTAAAAAAATCATGAAGGAAGACATTATTAAAGTCAAGCTATCAAATAGGCCACTATTTTTTTGTAGAAGAGAAAGAAACAATTGGAATTTTCATGTTTGGAATCATAAGCAAAGATAAATTATAATTTTGTTATGCAATACAATCAAAAGAAAATACATTTTCATGAAATACAAGATCTCTATTGATAAAAAAAGTATTATATGAATTATACAACTTATATCCCTTTTGAATCCTTGGGTAACATAAAAATGCACCTTAAAGACTAAGCCTTAAATTTGTCTTTGTAAGGTAAAAATTAGTAGCAAAACAAAGACATTATCCTATTAATATCTCAAAAAGGGTTTTCCAATTATAATCTTTCTAAAGGAATCATGTTCAAAATGTAATTAGCAATAAGAATACACTCAAACTAGAAAAGTCTTTCTTATTTTTAGTTTAAAAATTAAAGGTCTAACAACTTTGAGCAAATTTTTATGTTTCTTTTCTACTTTACCATTATGATATGGTTTATATACATAGGTTCTTTGATGAAGAATGCCTTTACCTCTAAAAAACTTACTATAATGTGTCTACATGAAAAGTCAAAACAATTATGAGAACTTATATGGCTATCTTTAAAAACATGTCTAATTTGCTTAACCAAAGGATAAACATGACAAAATTAAATTTCTTTTAAATAAGCTTCCTTCAAGGAAATCTGTATGATGCAATCTATCAAAAGATGTTTGTCCTAACCTAGAACACCATAAACTGGAATTTACATTTAAATTGATCTATTTGAGACTGTAGATCACTCATTTTATTTATTTTATTTTTTCAACTTTGTTTATATGTAGGCATATATTAGAATAAAGAGTATTGTTTATATGGAAATTATTGAGAACATCAGATATAAAATGTTGAGAAAAACTTATAACATTAAACCTGTACAACCCCTCTTCTTCCTACCTAATAGCTAAGACTCTTCTATTCAAAATCCTAAAATAATCAAAGATTAGAACAAAAGATTAGTTTTAGATTTTAGTCATTTGGCAACTTACTAACTGAAAGTAATTTAAACTTGAAGATGGAACAAATAAAACATCTTTTAATATAATTTTTGGCACAAAGTCTATGTTTCCAACTTGTTTAAGTTTATTAGAGGTGCTATCAGGAAGAAAATAGCCAAGGGCTTAGGAAACAAATGTAATTTGTAAAAAATGGTTGAATCTAGACATATAATCAGTGGGCCTGATGTCTATAACTTATGAACCTATCCTTTTTTTTGGGAAATAAAAGATATATTGCTATAGATGGAACTATTTACAACTTTACAAAAGGGTTCTAAGACAATCACTCTATTATTCTAATGGAAGACTAGAGCTAAAGGAGATGTTGACAAAAGACTAGAAGAAAAATTAAGAAGCATTAAATATTAAAGTTTCCAAGAATGCTTGACATCTGTGATGAGTAGTCTGTGAAACCTTGGCCAAGACATTCTCTTATATGATTGACAAGCTTATCAGCTAGGATGTATTTCTCAGTTTTGGTTGCAGCAAATTTTCAGTTGTTACATTCCTTTCATATATTGTAGATAGCCAGTGAAAAGGCAGTAGAGAAAAGAGTAACATTAGGAGCACCTTTCTTCGATTTGCTAATGACCCATGCTAATACAGGATCCCAATCATATCAGTCACAAGGCAACGATAGTAGGTGCAAAACACGACTCCAGCAGTAAGGAGTCAATTTTTGAGAGCAAGCCAAGTGATGAAGGTTGCTTTAAGACATATAGTATTGTGCCATATAAGAGAGAACTACGGTACTACCATTGAACTAGGAGAAATGAGTCGATAGTAAGATTATGAACCTATCTTTACATTGCTAGCACAACAAATACTAGAAGGACTCTTTATTATTTTGATGTTGTATATGTATCTCTCTCTTTCCTTTCAACATTTTCACAATGTCCACCATTTATTCACAAAATCTATTGTCTTCTATCTTTTCACGTGTATTAAAAGGTGTTTCCATTTCTTCTTCAAATTCAATCACCTTTGTTGCTAGCTTTTATTGCCCTTATGTCTTTGTCTTATTTTGTTGCCACTATTCAGGATACCCTCTCAAATTGAAGTAATTTTCTTTTATTTGCCCATCTTGATGATGATAATAATAATGACCTTTATTCCTTTTTATTTTTATTTTTCTTAAAATTCATCTTGCTCCTTGATTTTGTGCCTTTGAGACAAATGTTGTTCCATTACTGAATTCTACAAAACTCTAACTACCCATTTTTGTGATTCAATCCTCATTACCATTAAATATCTTTTACTCACCGAAAGCAATGGTTCTTACAATAGCAATTGACTTCTAACTTAGCTTATAACTGTAGGGCACCGTTTTCAGAACCCAACCCTTAAACCATGAAACGTGAGCTCTGATACCACAAATGTTGGGCACCGTTTTCGGAACCCAACCCTTATAGGGTGATATGTTTACGTCTTATGTTATGATATTCAGAGTGATAGTTGGGCTTCGAAAACGGGGCCCAACAATAACCTCTATAAAACTCTATCAAAAAGGGCATTAGACATGTTCTATATACCATATCCTCCATTTGCTTCTTAGAATCACAATTACAATAAGGTATTAGTTTAAAAGCAATCAACTTTGTTAGCTCAAGGGTTCTAAATTAATGATTTTAATGATAATAATCAATAATATTTAGTTACATTTCAAAATTCAAATTTATTTAACTGAATTATCTCATTTATCCAAAAAGAAAACAATATAAAAGAGGTTATATAACTTAGTTATCTGATTAAATAAAAAAGTTTAACAATTCCTATTTTTACAAGAACCGACTTAACAAACTCAATCAAATAGTAAAAAACGATTCCTCAAAATCTGGAATGGATAATCCTATTATTTCTGTATAAACTTAGGAACCTACTATCCATCTGATCCCATAGTTGGCCTAGAGACATAATCAAAAGATTATCCAAACAATTAGATAGTTGAAGATACTATCAAAGATATTAAGAAAGGCGTTTTAACATATTCAAAGTCGATTCAGTCAGTTAGTTCATAATAAAATTGAAGCAACAACTAGTTAAAAAAAACTCTTATTTAAGGAAGAGTTGTTGCATTCTATCACTGCCAAATTTTATAAACATATCAATAACAGCTATACCTACTCTCGAAAGTCATATTTTTATCTACCATTTATGCTTTAGAAATTGAAAAACACTTTATTGAGAGAGATTATTCACAGTAGCTTATATTGAGCAAATCCTACTTTCAATTGTTAAGAGCTTATAGAGGCTGATCAAATACTACTAGTGTGGAAGGTTGAAGAACCTTATAAACGATGTACTTGTGAGCTTAGAGAGGCTTGTGAAATCATTACTTGGAGATTTTAGTAAAACACTCAAGTGGAATACTTGAGAATTGGATGTAGATTTGGTTATAAGCTGAACCAGTATAAATTGGTTGTGTCATTGTTTCTCTTTCTTTAGCTTTTAAATTTTCCTACTATAGCTATTGTTATTTTCAAATTGCAAAAGACTCCTTTCATTTTAAATTTTAACAGCCACCTGTTGCTTGTACGAATTGATAATAACTTGCAAAAATTTCAAGTCACTCACAATTTCACCCCCCTCTTGCCCCTGTTTGCTTTATCAAATTCATCCCTAAGTTTCTTCAACTTAGTGTAATAAACTAATACACTATTATTATCTTGTGATATAGATGACAAGCCCGTTGCTCTCTCCAATTTGAAATACATCAGTTTAATAATAATTAAATTATGCTATTATCATATACCATAATTTAAAATTGAAATCCTATTACATGAAAAAAATTATGAATATCTTAATATTATAAAAATTGAAATGTTGAATCCTACAATAATTAAGGTTTAATAAAATTGTAAAAAAAAGGAAAGAAGAAAAGTGTGAATACGAATTTAATTTCGATAACTTTTCTTCCCTTGCTATAAGTAGAGATGGCAATAAGGTCCGGGCTTGCCTCGAACCGACCCGAAGATAATGAGCCAGTCCCAGGTTCACTAAACTTGTGGCCTTATTTTTGAACCTGACAAGTAATAACAAAACAACGTAGTTTTTGTTTTGAAATTTTAATTTAAAAAATAATAATTTGGTAATTTGACTCGAGCTGAGTTAGGCTTAGACTCGGGCCTACTGCCTTCGGACCCTGCAATAAGGGAGCCTAGCCTGGCCCATTATCATCCTTAGCTACAAGTCAACAAATATTCAATACAAAGTTTATAGTATTCTCGTTTGTTTATTTGAAGAAAGATTAGAAGATAAAGGGTATAAGACACATTAATGGATAATATCATTCTGAAGAGTGTAGAGGTCTTTTCTTTAAAGATTTGACAATGGCAATTCTTACTTCAATACTGTAGTTATCATGTGTATTAAGCACCAAACATAGACAGAGTTTAGCATACTCACTTTCTCTGCAAATTAAAAGTAAGAGGACGCTGACAGTGATATATTATACACAAAGAATGATCGCAGATGAGTAGTATCAGAAAACAACCTGGTTTGAGAGGAATTAATATACAAGTAGTGAGTAGTGATCATCCATAAGAATAATAATGCTCCTCATTACAACTTGTAAGGGACTTGATTGGTGTAAAAGGGGAGTGACCCACTTATAGCCTTGCCGCAGGTCGAGGAAGATCCCACTCAGTGACAATGTGTTGACGAGTAATCTCCCTGAGTGAGCGGCAGCCGCTTAATGCCATTGTTAGTTCAAACTCTTCTCTAAGCATTTGGAGAACTTTCCTCACACCAGCTTCACCTTCAGCAGCGAGTGAGTACACAACTGGTCTTCCAATCTGAAATTCAGATACAGGATCACAGGGTATATGTATTAGCTCTTATGCTTTGGATTCCACTAAACTTAAATTACAAAACAAAACCCAAAGTCCAACTAACCACAAGCCAATGTACATTCTTCAAAGAAAAATTTATTCAACTATGCTTTGAACTTAATCATTCCCACACACAAACTCCTTTGGTAACTTCAAAAGAGTATATAATTTTTTTTTCTTATAGTTGTCATTAGCTGATTGCAATATCTGTCTACTTACAAATATTCCAGATGCTCCCAATGCCAGTGCCTTGAAGACATCAGTTCCACGTCGAACTCCGCCATCAAGAAATACAGGAACTCTGCCTTGCGCAGCTTTGACAACCTATCAAATAGCAGAAATAGTATGGATCACATAAAACGATAAAATGTTTCAATAGGTAGTTACATTCAGCAGTTATATTCACACTGACATGAACAAATTCAAAGATGATTATGTTAAGTATGGTAAATTGCAACAGAATTGTTGAAGGCACCATGACAATGCAAAGATATCGAACCTTTTGCAACACAACCACCATGAGAGCACAGAGTAGTCAGAAAAGCACTCCTAAATGATTTTACCATGCCCGCTAATGGCGAAACAGGTTAATTTTGGAAAATTTCGCAAGTTGATTACCTCTCAATGTTTATGACGACTTATATGTAAGACATACACCCCAGACAATATGTAAACCTGAACCACAGGAATGCCACTAACCTCCTCTAAAGCCATGATAGTAGCAGGAACATAATCAAGCTGTCGAGCTCCGTGATTGGAGACAATGATTCCTGCAGCTCCATTGTGTACTGCAAGTCTTGCTGCACAAATATTTTTAAAAGGGAAAGTTTTAGCAATGTTTGAAAAAAGGAAGACCAGGAGAATCTAGGATCATATGAGAATGCAAATTTTCTTTCCATATCTCATTTAGTATATAGTAGGGGCAAATCGGTTAGTTTGATTACCATCCTCAGCAGTGATTACACCCTTCACTAAAATTGGCAATGATGTAATTGTTTGAAGCCACTTAACATCCTGTCCATGCAGACAAAGCAGAACTTATCAAGAGATTTTTCCTATTCTACAATTTGTGAAATGATAGATTAATGCAGGTCTCTTACCTTCCAGCTAAGTGACCGGTCAATTTGGCCAGCAACATAAGAAGCTAGTCCAGAGTCATCGCTCTGCAATGCCAATCCAATAATATCATGACGACCAGTAGCAATGGAAATATGCAGCTTTACTGTCACATACCTTCTCCATTTTGCCAAGGTCTAAGCCCTCAAAGTTCTTCAAAGTCAAAAATGGTGGGAGATTAAACCTGTAAACGAAGATATTGATGAATTACAAACTTTTAACTTGGAAATAAACTTGTTATGTTGTCATTTCTTCTCTGTTTTGTATTTAATTTGGTTCTACTCTATAAATTAGTCAAGAATGCTTATCTAGATTTTCCTGAATGCCTTTTATCCTTTCTTTCACTTCTTACCTGTTCTTGATATCAGCTTCTCTCCGACCAAGTCTTGGAGTGTCCACAGTGAGGGCAATTGCCTTGAAACCAGCCCTCTCAGCTCTTCTCACAAGTTGGGCAACCACATTCCTGTCTTTGTACACCTGGATTGAAGATAAAGAAATATCAGTTCAAATCATACACAATATAGAATGAAAAGGCCCAAAAGCAATGTGCAATTAAATTTAGAGAAGTAAACTCTTTGGAATTCACTGGATAATCTAGGATAAGTAAAAAATAAAGTAGTTAGTCATTACTCACAGTTGGATTACTGTGAGTAATGAGATAATGGACCATCAATACCACAGAGAACCAGTAGCTAAAAAGAGATAGAGGTTACAAATTCTTCAACTTACATAGAGTTGGAAAAAACGAATTCCTGGCCCTGTTGAAGCAACCTCCTCAACACTGGAGGTGGCCCATGAAGATAGTGTCTGAAACATGACAGATGACATATAAACAAAGTAACATAGACATTAAAGAGCTAATGGCAATTACTTTGAAACGTCCAGCACCAAGGAGGATCCTATTCAAAAAGAACTAGCAGGTACGACTGAAGATATGGTCTTAAAATTACAAAAATCTAAAGAACCAAACCATGATTGTCCCAGCTGCTGAAGATGCCCTTGCTGTTGCATATTCTCCTGCATTTGGATAAGTTAATCCAGTCAGAGTCAGAAGAGGTTAAAATGTCAGTTCAGATTTAAAAGTGAAGACAAACATGTATTGCAGCCACACTTTCTGCAAGAGACAGGATATAGGTTCATAACAATACAAATATGCTTAATTATAGCAAGGAGTACCTTCAGGGTGAGCCATTTTCTGCATGGCCGTTGGAGCAACCATGATGGGCATCGAAATCTTGAAACCCAAGACAGTTGTGCTCATATCAATCTTGCTTACATCAATAAGAATACGGGGTCGAAACCTGTTTATAATCATAAAGAGGTAAGAAAATGATTGAAGCATACAACTATAGGGTGCTAAGAAGCATCCTAACAACCACATCAGATTTAGTTCAATTAGGAAGTCTTGAGCTTACAGAATCCGAGAGAAAGCATTTCGATTCTCCTGAAGAGTCCACTGGTCCTCTGCACCTGAGGCGTAGTAATCAAAAACCATCTTAGGCAACTTCCGCCTTGCAATTTCTTCATACTCCATAACATTGGTGATCTCCATCTTTCCAAATTGAGCTTCTGTATCCTCGCACAGTAATCTGAAAAGTTGTTAAAATGAAGTTATGCTTGGATAAGAATATCCAATTAATATCATCAAGAAACAAAATTTTGAATTTTTTGGGTTAAAAATGTTCATTGAGATTGCACAAACATGTTTTCATCCTTTTCCAGTGCTTCTTTATCTGATTTATTGAAAAATTACTTTTAGCTTTCAATAGGATTTACTTTAAGAACTAGTTCTTCTGGCTACGGCTAGAAAGAAACATGAACAATTAAATTCCCTCATGTAATTTCTTATTTTTCTTGTGAAAACACAACATTGATCTTTCTATTTATTAGCAAGATTCAAGAAGACTCCGGCAGAGTAAGGACCAGGATTCTGAAACTTCTTTTGTTTCTAATCAAGATGGATGCAGAAAGCCTCACAGATCATGTTCGACTGAATTCATTCTGAAGAAACGTCGAAAGCATAGAAGCGTCCATGACGATCTTACAGGCATCATATGAACACAATATATCGCCAGATTAAAATTTGTGAATTTAAGCAAACCCAACACTGTCACTCATTTTAACATTTATATGCAACAATAGCATAAAGAACTTCAGCATAAAAAATCAGAGATTCTGACAGATTATCCATTCAGTGAAATAATGAACGCTTATGAGAACAAAGAGCTGCAGTAGAACCAAGGAATTCAACCTCTTTTCTAACACATGGCATGAAGATACAGAAGCTGATAATGGTGTAATGAAGGATGTACGTCAAATAACCCATGTCCAAAAGTCAGAAGTAGGGGAAAGAACAAACCTTTATCTACTAAACCACCAGGAGAGCTTGTGAGAAGGTAAGATGAATATCAGATAGCTGGAGAATGAAAACAGAGAGAGAGAGAGAGAGAGAGAGAGAGAGAGAGAGAGAGAGAGCTCGCAAGCTCACAAGTAAGGCTAAGACATGCACAAATATGGCAATGAGAGGCTGCATAATGAAGACAAAGAGGACAGGGCTATAAAGTGGATTGGATTTTCAAGGTGGGAAATTTTAGCCAAATCAGTTTCAATGAAATTAAAAAACTTGTGTGGAGAGCATTTCTCTCAACTATTATCACAAGCCAACTCAAAGCTCATCCCCATGTTTGCTAATCTTCTTCTTTTGTTTTCCATTTTTTTAAAATTATTTTCTGTGTTTATCCTTGCCTCTTGGAAAGATTAAAACTTCAGAGTATTTGAGAGTGACTTCTCAAGACGTTATTATTAATAGTAGAGAACTAGCATACGTATGTAGCTTTCACTTCCTCAATGATTATTGCTGAGGCCAAGGTCTGCAGCAAGCAAACCTTTATCCTATAATGTTGAAGTACAAGGCTCAAAGCGTCTCATTGGATTTCAGAATCAGTGGCTAATACACATGGGAACTAAAATACGAGTTATCCATTAAAATTGTCAAACAGAACATATTAATCATTGGAACAACAACTTGTTGATGGATCAATTTCTAGTTGAGCTGAAAAAGCATAGTTAAAAATTCCCAAGAATCAATCTCATATCCATTAAACTTCAATCAACTGAAATATTAGCCAAAAGAACTAAAAGGGTATAACAAGATTATTGAAAACCTGATAATTTCAAAGCAAGAGATGGAAAACAAAGATATTGCAATGAAGAGATGTATAGAAAATTTTGTACGAGCCTTTATCCTCTGGCTTACAATCTAAGGCTGTGAACAGAGGAAATTTCAAGCTTTTGTCCCTGATGATGCCCATTTAACCCGTGAAATTTAACGACTTCAAACATAAAGGTGGCATTTTGGAACATATGAGTTACCACTCTATCTTCGTAAAGTTTCCTTTCATAAAATGCGTTTTTAACTTTCACTCTGTGATCAGCTGGAAACATGCAAAGTTGATGGTTTTGTATTCTCTGCGTGGTGTCTCCTCAGTCTTTTCACTCCAGAGGACCACTTTTGTCTCTTTCTCTTCTTTAGATTCTGAGAGTTATTGGAGAAAAATCCTTACTCTTTCTTAGTTGGTGGCTTCTATGATTTACTTTGCACAATCCCATAACAAAGCTGTCTTCTTTTCACTCTGTTATTGCCCTTCAAATTGATGAAGTTCAGGAAGAAGAAGATGGAGTTGTTAAATCTTTTCATGTCATAATAAACACCATGAATTTGTTTTCTTTCTTCTCAGTTTTTCTTTGTTGAATAGAATGGTTACTGAACTTGAATGTCGCTACATTGTGTAAGTTTTTTATTCTCGTAATGGTCCATTTCATAATTTATTACTCTGCCCACTTACCTTTGTTGCCACCTACCCACCTCATTAGCTTTGTGATGGACGAAGCATTGAGTAGTTTTTTCAGTGGATTTATATCCAAGAGTTTGGTCCCTATCCTTACCTAAGCTCATAAGTTTACACCATCGATCTCTGCTTTGGAAGAGGACAGAAGCTTAGTTTTTTCAGTGGATTTATATCCAAGAGTTTGGTCCCTGTCCTTACCTGAGCTCATAAGTTTACACCATCGATCTCTGCTTTGGAAGAGGACAGAAGCTCCAACTGCATAGAAACATTCAGATCACAAGAAGAAAAGCAATGGCTGGAGGTAATAATAATAATTTTCCGCTGCTTGCTTAACATATATACGGTTATATATGTTGTTAATTATGCATGTGTTTTATACGTTAAGATCTGTATGAGATGCATGCCTACTGCTTGTTTTATTTACATTCTATTTGTAAACTCAGTTGCGCATCTTTCATGTCTTTGATCGGTTCTAGAGAGATAATTTAAGTTCAGCTTTCTGCATCAGAAGAGCATTGCTGGGTGGTTCTGGTAAATTTTATTTATTTATTTGTTCTTCATCAAATTGGTTTTTTTGCTACAAGTTGTATGCTTACATGTTTAGGGGCTATGAGAACACTCTAACAGCAGCTGTAACTCCTCAATGTAGAGACTTCAGATAGTTCATATTCCCTTGAATCCGTTCATCAACAACTACAAAAATTAATTCCAAGGCCATTTGCCTTTCAATCCACAGTTGATGAGAAATAATCATTAAGTGACAAATTATAAGAATTTTTTTTTTTTTGGTTGAAGAGAATAAAAATGGATTGATAAAAGGAAGGTTCGATACATTCGAGCAAAAATCCTATCTCCAACAGGTAGCAGAAACTACACCTCTAGGTTATGGGAGGCTACCTTTGTCTCCAAGAGACCAATCAAACCAAGATTATGAAAACAAATCCAATCCTTAACTACTCGGCATTAAGACCCCTAATATTCCAACTTTCTTATTATAAGAAATGGAATATATAAAATAACACGAATCAAGGTCGATCCCCTCTCTCACTCCATCCACACTACAGTGTCAACAACATGAGCAGCTGAGGTCCCCAAATCATCATGGGTAAGATTCTGGATTACTTCCCTAACCAATGGGGAAGCTACGGGAGAAGGAGTACTCCTAGGACTCTGATCTAATGCTACCTCCGAGTAGGAGGAACAACCTGCGGGTCTACAGTAGTTAGAAGGGCACAGGAATGACCAAAAACACCACATTTGGAGCACGGCTTGGGTGTCCATTCGTACTCTACTCAAACTAAGGGTATGTTTGGATGTGGGTGGAGGGATGGAAAGGAATGGCCCAAATGACTCAAGCCATTGTTTGGAAGTTTATTTTGAAACAGGATGGAATGGCAATTAATGGCTTTGAAAGCCATCCTTTGCCATCCAAAAT
>JANZLC010000002.1:35409614-35461192 GCA_026413385.1 Erythroxylum gracilipes
ATTATCTTTTATTATTATTATTAATTTTATTATACAAAATTAATTATCTTATTATTATTAATAATAACAACAACAACAATATTATTGGTATTAATACAAAAATCCAAGTTACAAACCAAACATCATTTTTTATACTCATTCCTATTCTCATTCCCATTCTCATTCCCTTCTACTATTATACCCATACCCATTCCCATTCCCAAACCCGTGCTCAAACCAAACACCCCCTTAGTAACAGTTGTTGAACTTCAGAATTGGATTGCTGGAATTTTAGTGAAAGAAACAATGGGGCAGTTCTAGGAATCACTTCTCGTCCTCTGATTTCCTAATGAAACTATCATTTTGCAGTCACATGATGATTTGAAATCCATGTCTGTTGAAGCTGTTCTATTGCTCCAAGGGAAGATTAATGATGGAGATGAAGCCACCACTAGCATTCGGCTACTTATTCCATCTAAAGTAATTGGATGTATCATTGGAAAAGGTGGTTCAATTATAAATGAAATTCGAAAGAAAACTAAAACCAGTATTTGTATATCCAAAGGTCACAAGCCTGAACGTGCAGACCCCAATGAAGAACTTGTTGAGGTCTGATTGATCAAGCCTATGAATTTTTTTGTTAACTACCTTTTTGTTTGTGTGCTGACCTTTCAACTCAATAGGTGGCAGGGGAAGTTGTTAGTGTGAGAGATGCACTTGTCCAGATCGTGTTACGGCTTAGAGATGATGTGCTAAAAGAAAAGGACAGCGGCCATAACTCTGTTGGTGCTGATTCTTTGTATCCTAGTGGTACTAGTTTTTCTGTACCATCTATCCTACCTTCAGTTGCTCCACTGAGTTATGACAGGGCAGAAACTAGAAGTGGCTTGGGCCTGCTTTCATCGAGGAGCCTTTATGGATATGGATCTTTATCAGTATGTTCAGCTCATTAATCTTTAACTTACAGTTAAATTCTCGTTTCATTATTTGATAAGACCTTTATGCTGTCAACTTAATGATTTGGGGTCATTTGTATTGATTCCTGATGATAAGGTGTGATAAATTTGTTTGTAGGAAGTTAATTTGTTACCCTTCTTTTTGTTTTTGGGTGAAAGGCCTACAATCCATGTTAGCACAATACTTTTTAGTATTTTCTGCTATCTATGAAATACATTATCCAAATACAAAATTGATAACCTTTCTAGGCTCTACAGGTCTGTTTAGTGTTTCCAACCAAGTGGCATCCTTTCTCAATGAGACTTTTTGGTCCTTTTTATTTGTTTTTGTGTGTTAGGATAGTGATTGAACTTTCACTACTGCTTGATTTAACAATCCAAGTGGACATGTCAGTCAATGCACAAAGTTTGAAATTTGAAGTCAGATTTTCATTTCTAATTTTTGTTTTTATTTCTGTTTCCTCTTATTTCGACCTTGCTTAGTTAGATGCAATGATAATTTGCTGGCTCAGCCTGAAACAGAGTTCACCTTATCGGATATTAATAAAAAGAGTGTATTCATTAGTTTATAGTCAAGTTAGCCTTTGTTTATTTCTTGTACTTTTCCTTATCAGGTGGGAGAGAAAAGCTATGGTTCAATGCCTTTGTATTCATCATCTAAGCTGTATGGAGGGTCAGTACCTTGCTCAAGTCTTCTATCAACATTTCATTATTTGACGTCTTTTACTGAGCTGATTTTCTTGACTGATGTAGGTTGCCGTCACCCTCAACTCTTGACTTGGTAGTGCCTGCCCATGCTATGGGCAAGGTGATGGGCAAAGGAGGGACAAATATGGACAACATTCGCAAGGTTTGTTCTTCACTTTTATCTTTTGATATGGTTCTCTCTGGATATTTTGGCAAATAAGAACCTAAACAGTTAAGCACAGCTACTTTACTGCAGCTGAAAAAATGCTGATATTTGTATGGTTTTGTGTTCACATCAAGTGTTGAATTGCTTTGCCCTTGATAATTATTCCTAATCCTTTTTTTCTTCTTTCACTTCATTCGGATTTCTCTGGAAAAAATTCTACACAAGCATCAAAGCATGATCTTGATTTCACTGAATTAATATCTATTATGACATACTTAATTTATTATGTTTCCATTATCTATAAAAGAGCAACACTCAAATTTTCATAAAATGATAGACAAAAATAGAACCCTCGTTGTTTTTTCAGATTACTTTACTGGATATGTTTATGATGTCAATTATATCATTAATATGTCTTCCAGAGGGTTAGAGTTTCCTTTTCATTACTTCTTTAGAATTAATGATTACTCTTTGCAAGGATTTCATGTTGGAACTATATGTTGTGTTGATTTTGTTAATGAACGAAGCTCATACATAGTGACAGTACGGAAATCAGAGTTACACTTGTAGAAATTTGACACAGTTCTTACTTGTTTGAATGCATTACAATGCCAAAAATACAGGTGCAATTTAGGCCTACTTTCCCATTTAATTGTGTTGAAACATACACAAATAAACAAATAAGTCTGGCTCTCTCTCTCTACACAGACGCACAAACTAACACACACATATGCATTTGTAAATAGACTTTAAATTTGGCTTCAAAGTTTTGTGGATCATGAATGTACTAGCTTGTACATCAAAGTTTTCTTTTGTCAGTTAAATTCATGGGAAGTTGTCATTGTAGATTCACAGTATTGTTACTCACAATTATGGCGAGTCTTTACTGTTGGTGTTTTGTTCTCATTCCATATGTTCCTATTTCAGATATCAGGAGCCATTATAGAGATCTCTGATGCGAAGTCTGGTAGGGGCGATCGAATTGCTCATATATCTGGCACACCAGAGCAAAAGCACGCAGCCGAAAACTTGATCCAGGCATTTATAATGGCCACCTGAGTTTTGAAATGTGTTTTGAGGTTTGAGCTGTATGGTAAAGATCTAGGAATTTGTTCCTCAAATATTTCCTTAGTTTATTTAGGAGGTGTCTGCTCAGGGCTTCATTCCTAGGTTTCTAAAATCAGACAACTCCTGTTCTTTATACCATGGTGCCTGTGAGGAATATCATGGAAGATTCATGTCCAGACGATGTCGCGGATATAGGGTTCTGCCATTGTTGCCTACTCATCCTTTCAATCTGCAGATCTTAGAACTAATTAGGTTGCCTTTCCTTTCCGTCCAGTTTATCAGTCCTTGTCATTATCAACTATGAATCCTTGTTTCCCTGCTCACAGTTATGTGATCGTGCCGTGAATTACTTTCAATAATCGTAGTTGCCAAACTCATAATGCATGTTTCTCTAGCCTTACATATCTTGCTCGATGCTTTCTTTTATTATAATCTTTTCTTTCCATGATGTCAAATTCTTTGCAGATACAGATTATTATCTGCTAGATTTTTTTTCTTGTTTTGCACGTATGGTGCAACTTAACAAAAAGCAATCCTCTCTCTGTAAAATGTGAATTGCCCACTTTGATTGACTATTTGGAATTCATACTAATCTGCTTCCTGTATATAAATTTCTTGATTCTTCCTCCTCAAGAAACCATTGTGGAGGCAAAACCTTTAAATGGTTTTATATCTTATGGTATCCTTACTCTTTTCTGTTAATTATACATTCTTCAATCTAAATCACTGTCTAAGATTTTCTTCCAGGATCTGAAAAATTGAACGTTGACTTTTAAATTTATAATCGTTAGTGATGATTCCCTATTCTTTTACATCAACTAGGGTAGTTCTTGGTGGAGGTCCTATGATTTTACTGTTCACAGTCGGAATTGATGATTAATGCTCTGTTCATCGTCTACTTCATTTGGCAGCTTAACCATTTCTTTTTAAAGGTGAATGGCTGTTTGATATTGGACTAACTGAATTTGAGAGATGAATTTTTATCACTTATATATATCTTTATAAGTTTCTTTTTTCAGTTGAGAGGATTTTATCTTAGACCTGCCAATCAAACCATTGTAGTTTTCTTTAGTATTTGTTTTCCAGATTTTGGGTTGTCAATCATATATTCAATGCTTGCTCCAATTCATCCTGCTGCCAGTATTTGGAAGTGTTTGAAGCAGCCCATATTGTATCATACGCTTGGTCAACTTTCAAAACATTTTTCATGTTTCCAGTATGTGGTTTAGTCGAATTCTTTGACAAAGCTATGCATACGAGCTCAACTTAGTGCCTTGCACTCCTTATTTAGGTTATCATGAGTAAAGCATCTGTGCAATACTTGCTGTAAAAATGATTCCTCCTTTTTCAGTTTGAGAAAATACTGTTCATTAACCATCTAAAAGCAATCTGTCGGATCAAGTTGTCAAAACTTGCTATATTTCTATTCTCCATGTTCTGATTTGTTTGATAAATCCAGTTTTTTCAACTTGACTGTCTTAACATTCCGTAATCACTTCATGTAATGCTAACATTTGAGGTTTATCATTTTCCTTATTTGAAACCATTGATTCTGGTATCTAGCTGAAGCGCAATATTGAGTTCCCTACACTCTTATTTAGGTTTTCATTAGCCAGAATGATTGCATTTATATCTTAAATTTAGCACGCACTTCCCAATTCTTGATATATATTATTCTAAAGATGAATATCTCTGGAGTTCAATAGGCAGAAGCATTAGCTCATGCTAAGCTCTGATAGCTGTAGTTGATAATGCCCTGCAATTCAATTTTGGTGAACCCCTAGTTTCCCCTGTTATACAGGTATGTAGGTTGTCATTCTATTGCTCACCTTTCGGATTGATATCCTAAACCATATATCCATTTTCCTATTGCTCACTTTAAATCACCAGCCATCGAGTGTCCTTATCTTTCCTCTTAACCCTATGCATTTGAATTGATTCTTTTGAAAGAAAGTTTGAGAATCAACAAAATTGGTACTTGGTATAGAACAAGTACTCTTATCTAGCAATGTGTTACCCCTGTTTGATATGGTTATTTGGTGTCATTGTTGTCTAAGATGGTGTATATTTTTGGCCTGAATGTTTTTGCCTTTGGATAATATTTGTATAATTTTCTGGACGATATACTTTGATCTGTTCTGGAAAACCATAGTTGCAGATATGCGACCTATCTCTCTCTCTCTCTCTCTCTCTATATATATATATATATAGCTATTCAGTCACATTTATTTATCTTGTAACATTCAAATCAAGAAATGTGCTCTTGTAACTTAAGAAAATGGCTAAAAGATTCAAACTTTCTGACAAGTTTAAGTGTCGGAATTTGTCCATTGGCTTTAGGCCTATGTTGCCAAACCCTACTCGCAAAACCCATGTAGGGTCGAGATTGTCAATACCCAGATTGTAAAAAACTTGATCATTGACGGAGTCCCAGACGAGGACAATATCTTTGAATTTAGAATCAAAAAGTGGATATCCAACGTAAGAATGCACCTGTTCTTATCTTTTTAGGTTGCACAGAGACAGAATACGTGTCATGACCATCCAACATCAGACCCCTGTAACCAATAAAAACAATAGAAGCCGTAATTATCATCATGATTTTATTATATAATTTCAAAATAATCGTAATTTAACTGACATTTAATTCAATATAAAATTTATTAATGGTCTTATAAGTTCATGAAAAGCCAAATGTAATCTGTGTTCCAGGCTGAGACAAAGACATTCCTAAGTGAAGTGTGATGCCCACTTCTGAATTTGCAGACAACGACAGATGCTGTGTTGTAAAGAACTGGGCTTTTTCCAATTTTGTAGAGAAGCGTAAGGTACTGAGTCACGCTAGTTTGTAATTGAAGTTGGAACGTGTGCCAAGATATGCATAAAACGACAACATGGGAAGCGTAAAACGACATCCTAAGTTGAACACGCTTTGTAAAGGAATGATACACAGCCCAAGATCGCTGCTTTTTATTCGTGTTTAGAGGAAAATGCTACCTTTGTTGTTGTTCACGGTAAATTATTGAGTATTGTGTCGATAGTTATTGTTGCGGACACCCTTTCCACCATTAATTTCCTCGAGTTCAGCTTCTCGAATGGCAATTGCGAGGAGACGTCTGCAGTGTTTGTTAAACAGAGTTTGCAGAGAAAGTAGGAGGAGTTTTGGTGCTCTTCCTCAAGGGAACAATCCCTCGTCTTCTCAAGAACTCATCAACTTGGAGTATGAATTCAGTGCCCACAAGTAAGCTTTCTTTTTTTGTCTCCTTGCTATCGGTTGATTATGTTTGGTATAAGGGGTAAGAGTAAGATACATGGGTATGTATGCTTTTGATATGTATGCATGTCTTGCAGTCAGTTTCTCCTTTTAAGATTACGTCGTGAGATATCTAACACTGTGCTTGCGTTTCAAACTAAACAAAGCTAGAAGTGATCAGTTTATTTCAGTTTGGTCGCTGTTGCGAATCTTTGATTTAAGAAGTTCGCAGGGAGCTTAACAATCTGAGAATGCATGTACGAATGATTGTGGTAATGTTGGGAAGGGTGTGCTTAATGACGCAGCAGATCGTATTGTCTAGCATATTCTGCAAACCAAATTGATCGTGCTCGTCTATAAAATCCAATTGTTCATGTCCATGCTTGACTGGCACACGTCTCTTAAGTCTATATATATATATATATATATATTGCTGCCTAAGTAGTCTATGGCGGTAGGTTTTGAGTAGAAGTAGAACTGTGAAGAATGATTTGATTCCTTGAAGGCAATTTAGGAATATGAAATATAAAAACCCGAGCTTATGGGTGTGAATAAAATGTCCTAGGATAATCAAACTACTATGGAGAAGCAAAAATGGTAATTTAATGGATAACCCTGCTGATGTTGGATATAGATAAATTATTTAAAATAACTTGCATTGGAAATTGCTAAGATTGTGAGGAAGTATTTATGGGTGGTATATGAATTATGCTCTGCTTCCCATAAGGTGAGTAAGTGTTTCTCCTAATTTAAACCAATCTGGTTTCGTGTAGTTACCACCCAGTTCCGGTTGTGTTCTCTCGAGCAAGGGGATCTTCTATATGGGATCCAGAAGGCAACAAGTACCTGGATTTTCTTGCAGCCTACTCAGCAGTTAATCAGGTAGCAAAAATGGGTAAACAAGTCACTGTTCTTTCCCTAAAATGAATATATTGTGACTGCACAAGATATTCTGTATCCCCAAGGTTCAAGTGAAAAACAATACTATAGAAGCGATCATTGCTTAGGGTTTTCTCTAAGTAACAGCATTTATTTTTTAAGAATTGGGGTTAGTTGTATAGCTCTTTTACAGGGACATTGTCATCCAAAGATCATGCGAGCATTACAAGAGCAGGCAGAAAGGCTGACTCTTAGCTCTAGAGCCTTTTACAATGATAAATTCCCAATCTTTGCTGAGCACCTTACAAGCATGTTTGGCTATGATATGGTACTACCCATGAACACTGGTGCCGAGGGTGTGGAAACAGCTTTGAAGTTGGCAAGGAAATGGGGATATGAGAAGAAAAAAATTCCTAAAGATGAGGTAATAACACTAAACAGTTGTGATTATTATGGAAATTGCATGGTCTATAATAACGTACCAATCATGCTTGCTAAAGAGTTGCTGATTGTACAAGTGAGGTTGTCAAAAATATTGTTAAAAATAGATAGGTTCAGGCAATGGAGAAATAAGAATATAGGTTTTGTGCTGTAATCTGTACTACCTGCATATAGTGTTACATGGAATACATTGCGGATTTTGTATCCATCATGATCATGGCATTATGGTCAGTGCTACTTGCTTTAAAAATAAATTTTAATTGAATCATTGAAACTAGCAGTTCCAGCTGGTAGTGTGTTATGTGCCCATGCTTGGGATCGAGTCCAAGGACATTCTTAGGAAAGTTAATCTCTTTCCCTTTATTTACGTTGGTTCCCTTCCTTGCAAAACCTATTTTTGGTCATGAAAAACTGGCAGCACTTGTCAAAGACAAGGTTTGCCGAGATTGGTCTAAATTACTCTACTCCTATTAGCTAATTTTTATGATAACTTCTTCCTTACTTTATTGCATAACGTAATAGTCTTATATAGGCAAAGAAACATAAAAGTTCCACCTAAACTAGGACTCCTAAAAAGACTCCTATTCAAGCTGTTTTTATTAACATAACTATAACAGAAACTAGTGCAGAAATAATAGACTCCTACTAAAAATAAAATACTCCTCTAATAGACTCCTATTAAAACACTCCTCTTTGCAAGTAGTAGGTCCTTCCCACAATGCATCCATATCATAGTGCCTAAAACTCCACTATCCAGGGCATGTATAATATCTTGGGCTTGCGACTACAAGACATCTAGTGTTAGAAGATATCATCAAAAAGGGAAGAAAATTCTAGCGTTTAAACTCGAAAAGGAAAAAACATATATTGAATTCATCTTCTTTGTATCAGTAGTTAGCTTTTATTTGTCCTGCCATTTTTTGACATAAGCATCTGAAATATAGGACTCACTAAATCGACACTAAGACTATTTGTCCCCTATATCATCTACTCTACTTTTCAGAGAGAACCAATGCATAGCAATGGATATGTTAAAATTAATTTAGCCCTGAGGATTCAGTCTCTTTTGCTTTGTGATGGCTCTCATTTACTTTCACTTCAATAGCCTCTCTAATAAATGGAAACTATCAGCTGTTCTCTTGTTCTTTTAAACTGGTGCCATGTGTAGGCCATTATTGTCTCTTGTTGTGGTTGCTTCCATGGCCGTACATTGGGGGTCATCTCCATGAGCTGTGATAACGAGGCTACACGAGGTTTTGGACCATGCTTGCCTGGCCATCTTAAAGTTGATTTTGGTGATAAGACTGCCCTTGAGACGATTTTTAAAGGTTTGTCTACAATAAATGGTTTGATAGATTATGGTGGAGTCGATAGTTGCTTAAATGAGCTCCTTATGATTACATTCTACACACTTTCTTAGCAATCCTTTATGTTGCTTCAACATCGTAATATGAGCACATAACTAAAATGTAGTCATAATTTTGTTTTGGCTTGCAGAAAAAGGAGATCGAATAGCAGGGTTTCTTTTTGAACCTATTCAAGGAGAAGCTGGGGTAGGTCCATGGGAAGTGCATTATTATTGTATTGCACATTTGTGGTTTTTTTTTGTCGATCTGTATGTTCATTTAACTCTTTAGCCTGAAGTTTCGAAATTGATCTACCATGTTATTATTCTGATATGTTGCCCCCCTATCATTATTTGTCAGTGCTCTAATAAACCTGAGGCTAACTCATCCCCTATCATTATTTGTCAGTGCTCTAATAAACCTGAGGCTAACTCATAAGGATTTCGGAGATGGTTCTGGTCATTCATATGGTACTTAATGTGTTCGAATGATTATATTTATTGTATGGTCCATTATTGTGATCTGTACAACATCCATTTTAGTTTGAACAATTTCTTGATACGTAGTACCTTTCATTATTGAGAGATCACAAGATTCACTCATATTTGCCCGTTTCTTATATTGAAATTAAATTTTAATTTCAGCACAAGATACATTGACACAGTAGGGTTACTATATGAATGATTCTTAGCTTTTATTCAACAGTATAAGCTTTTGAGTTGAATGATTCATTGATATAAGTTCCATTCAATAGCTAAAAGAAGTTCAATAATTCGAGTCTTTTTGATCAAGCTCACTGTAAATTGTTAGCTTGTAACCAAGCCAACTCTTTCCTGAATAAGTTTGGTAAAGAATCCTATCCTTGTCCCTTTTCAACTTATTGACATTCAGTGTGATATTTCTTTTTTCCTTTTGGTTGTGAGGTTGTCATTCCTCCAGATGGTTACTTACGAGCTGTCAGAGACCTTTGCTCTAAATACAATATTTTAATGATTGCTGATGAAATTCAAACTGGATTAGCACGGACAGGAAAAATGCTGGCCTGTGATTGGGAGAAAGTTCGTCCAGATGTGGTGGTAGGCACATTTCTCCCCCCATTTTGAGTTTGATAGTTTTTTTTAGTGGTTTTCCATTTATTGGATGTGAAAGTGGTATGTTTATGGGCCATATTTTTATTTGCAGGTAAGTTTGGTCTTGTTTCATGGTTCTAGATGCCATTTCATGCCTAAAACAACCAGATTTTGAGAAGGCTCTTGTGTTTTGTATTTACATTTCATTTGGCACTGCTGCTATTGTCCACTACTTGAAGTTCAATTCAAAACTGCATAAATCTATATTATCAATGGTTTTCCAAGCCAATATCTATATGTCTTATGATGGAAGGCTAAATGATTTCGACACCAAACTAATCTCTCTTTCCTTTCCACCAGAGCATACTAAGATATATCCTTCTTATCATTATCATCACTACATTCTCATTAGTATTGACCAATCATTTCTTTGGTTTTCCACATCTCCAAAGTTAGAAATGATAATATAGATTAAACTAATGGGTTGGCTTGAAAACAAGCAATTGTCTCATGAGGACTTTCAATGCTTTCGTTTTTCTGAAACCAACTTTTGTTTCATTCCCCTTCGACTTGTACTTACACAGTCATGGTACTTCTCTCTATTCTCATATTTAAATGATTTCTTGTGAGTTCAATAAAAATTTTATCAAGTAATTTTACCAGTTCTAAGAATTATACTTACTAAACCATGTTGAACTTTATGTAATGTGCCCACAATCAAATTACTTTTTCCATTATGGTCATTGTCAGATACTGGGAAAGGCATTGGGTGGTGGAGTGATACCGGTAAGTGCAGTGCTTGCAGATAAAGATACAATGCTTTGCATTCGCCCTGGAGAACATGGAAGGTTCACCACTTCAACTGTTTTTCAAGTTTAGTTATCTTGATGCGATTTTGTTTTTCTTTTGCTGTTCCTCAATAGCTTGCAATTCATTATCCTATGAATAGCTACAGTTTCTTTTGGATCGTTAGACTCATCTCTCTCACAATTCTTTCGTTTCCGATCAATTTTTCTTACTCTCTGAGTTGATGTTTGATTGCCTTAGAAGTTCTCAGTCTGCTTATCTGATTGATCTCAGCACATTTGGGGGAAATCCTTTGGCCAGTGCAGTTGCCATTGCCTCACTAGATGTCATTAAAGATGAGGGCCTTGCTGAGAGGTAATTTATATTATCCAAATGACATAAACAACTTCATAAAATGCATACCCACTTGTTAATCCACCACGTTTGGTGCTTCTTAAATTTCTGAAATTTATCTTATAGATGTACAAACATTTTACACATGATAAAATTATCTAAAATTGTATTGACCAAACCATATTCAAAATCTATGGCACTATAACACTTTCCTATTCATGCAATGACTTCTTCACTAGCCTTCTGTATGCCATTTACTTTTTCTTTTTTCTGCTCTCTCTTTAATATTCCACGAATGATTATTATTTGACCCATTTCCCTGTTATAAAGAAATGTTGTCAAAAGCCGTCCGTGAAGGCAACGTTCTCTGCAAGATGTATCCCAGTGAATATGATTTTCGTGTCCATTGTTCGCCTGATGTGACTTCATGCTTCCAACTACCCCCTACTTCTACTGGCTTTTTTTATTTATACCCATTTCCTTTTGAAAGAAGTGATACTGAAACACATTTACTTGAGCTTGTGATCTTTAGATCTGCACAGTTGGGAAATGAACTCAGGCATCAGCTACTTGAGGCTCAGCAGAAGTTTCCTGAATACATCAAGGAAGTACGTGGAAGGGGTTTGTTCAATGCTGTGGAGTTCAACAGCAAGAACTTGTCCCCTGTTTCTGCTTTTGATATTTGTCTGAAGTTGAAGGAGAGAGGAGTTCTTGCTAAACCCACCCATGACACCATTGTTAGGCTAACTCCTCCACTCTCCATCAGGTAACTAATGCTTAGTAAGTGGTGAATACTATTTTCGCCGAGCATGTGTTGATTCCAATCTAGTCTGGTGTGAAGTGGTAATGATCATCATGTGATTCATTGGAAAAGAGACGTTTAGGTTGATGTTGGTGAAGTCAAAGGTCTTTTTAACTACAAAGAGATGAATGGAAAACTAAACGGTAATATAATATGCTGTTTTTGGAATCCTGAACGGAGTGTTTTTATATCTGCTGGGTCTTATGTGGTAGGCTTAGTTGGGTTATCTTGAACTAGCCATTATATCTGGTTTAAAGTGGTGTACAGACTCGTGTAAGTATACGTAGCATTGTGAAAATCTTTCTGAAACCAGGAAGGATTTTTGAACATGCATGCACACATGCGTTTGTGGACAACAATATATATCTGTTTTGAAGTGGTGATTGCATACCTACCATATTCTGTATTCTGCCAGACATTCTATCTCAAGTTAGGAAGACTAATAGGTATAAGCAAAGCAACATGCATTTGTGGGCAGAAAATCATGATGGAGGTTTAGGGTAGAGTGTTCCTTGAACTGCCATTTATAACAGGCAAAAAATTTTTTGTTTCAGTTTGGATGAACTCCAAGAAGGCTCAAAGGCTTTGCACGAAGTTCTGGAACTTGATCTACCAAAGATGCTGAAGGGCAAACCAGAAAAGGTCAACCCTACTGTTCCTACCACATGTGACCGTTGTGGACGGAGTTTGTATTCTTCCAATTAACATGTTTGATTTTGCACATTGTAAGTGCTATTAAATCCAACTTGTTATCTACCATAGTGTGGCAAACAGATACCCTGAAATAAATATCAGCTCATTTTTTAGCATCTTATGTGAAATAAGGGATTGTGATGGCTCAGCATTATAATTAGCCCCTATGTTATATCCTTGTTGAAATGTAACGGAACATTTAGGTAATGGAATTTGCATATCCTTGTTGTTACGGGTAACTTCTATTTCTTGCTAACATGAACTCGGTTTTGGAAGGCAAAATTTTCACCTCATGCACGTCATCGACCTCACCCCATTCGAGTGTCGTACTTGCACGGATGTCAAAACTTACTCCTGCTGTGTGAAGCAGAAAACTCTTTCAGGCATTACACATATCCTCTTCACGTTGAGATTAAGCATTTCTTTACCCTGTTAAGGACAAGAATAAATAATATGTAATGAGTTGGACCATATGGTGTGCAACTCATAATTGTTTCTGCAATTAATAGCCTGCATGCTTGTGTTAACACATGGCGTGTCGTGGAGAGAGAAAGAAGCAGTTGCTTTCATGAATTCTGCTGCTGTACTGCTCGAGTTTTACTGCTGTATTGTTTAGACCAACTACCTGTCCGATCATAGATATGAAGAGGACTATCTTGTAATATCTCGCCATGAAGACCTCCGTGTGTACTGCATCTCTATAGTCACATGCATGATGGACATGTAGCTCTATAAAGTCGTCTTCTAATGTGCTAGCTTTTCTCTTTTTGTCTCCTTTTCTATTATGCTTGTTTCGTGCTTTACTATTTTTTGTGTAATGCATTAAGTTGTTAGCTTTGTACATCATGGCCCGGTACTGCTATTTATGACTGATTTTCTGGTGTACAAAAGGCTTACCTAATCGTGATTTTACTTGCAATGGTCTGGTTATCATTAAAGCCAGACCATTGCAAGGCCATTGTCTTTCAAGCTGCATATATGTTAATGTTATAGGCCATTTGTGCGTAGGTACTTGAGAACATGATTTGTTCTTTTTCTATATTTTATTAAGCAGACACAGTAGAGACACAATAATGCTGAAACTTTTCTTGCTTATATGATTTTGTAGCTGCAAGAGACAGATTATTACTTCTTATTTTTAATGATTCGGTCTATTACATGAAGGTGATGTTAACCCATGCTAGCCATATGAGCTCATAATATGAGTTGAAGTGCACGTGGCCTACAAAGCTTTGGTTAAGCCTTAGCTGGATATCATAATTGTTTTCTGGAAAATGCCTAGCTTAGCTGTTATGGGAAATCATTCTTTTTGCAAAGAAACTTTAGTGGTTTAAGGGTTAGTGTTAAAAAATATTAATAAAAGATTAAAAATGGTAATTCTTAGGCTTTAAATATCTAGATATGTATATGTAAATAATTAATTTACTTAATATTTGATATAAACGAAGATTTATAATCAAAATAATTTATATTCACAATATATATAATTATTTTAAACTTAATTATATTAAACAATTTTAACTTTCTCCACAAATTATAATTATTTAACATAAAAGTTATAAAATGTTAAAAAATTAAAATAAAATTTGTGTACAAAACATTATGCTTGCTAATTTAATATAAAATTTTAAAATAATTGACAATGAAGTACTATAAACAAAATACGAATATATGTACACATATAAAAATAATATTACACAATTATATTAGCAAATATATTATGTTAATTTAAATGAAATATGGGAATTAAAACACGGTGAGCTTAAATTACATTTGATAATTAAGACAAGTGAGGTTGATTTTTGCCTGCTAGTGCGCTCTAAACTCTAAACCAGGAGAGCTTGACAGTGAAAGTAGAAAAGCACAAAGGCATGCAGGACCACCCTTAAGCCATTTCCTCTCTGATTCCAAAGAGTCAACTTGTTCCAAGTCCCTTGTCACATTGCCTACATTCTCAGATAAGAAGTCTAGGTAGGTCCTCTTCTGGCTTTCAAGGTGAAATAGCTCTTTCTGCTAACGAGTGGCTATAAACAATGGAAGTTATGAACGTTCACCTGCTATGATATGAGCCTGTCAATCACAAAAATGTGAAGTAACATAACACCATTCACGAAGTTCTGAGGAGTAGTGGGTACCACCTTATCAAAAATTGAGAAAATAACATATATACTTGACATGAAAGCTAAGAACTGGGGGAATGAGGGCCTCCCTTCCCTACATTCCAAAAGGACCGGGACCACGACAATAACCAGAAGAAATGGCCAGTAGCTGAAAAATACACATCTAATTATTCGATTAGAAAAAGGTATGACTCTGATCCAATGGATTGCCTTTGATTACTAAAACATTTTTCTTGCTCAACTGTTGCTCTCATCAATTAACTTTCCATCTTCATTGTTCTGTGAATCTTGTACATAAACGCATGGCACAAGTGGGGGCACGAAAGCAAATTCTTTCTTCCGTTTCTTTCATTGGGCATGAGTATATTATTTCACTTTAATTTACATGTGAAGTTGAGATGTAACTCGCTAATTCTCATGCCTTTTGAATTATGATAGAGAGGTAAGGTTGTTACTATCAGATTTTTCCAAACCCTACTTTATTGTAAGATTTCGGATTGAGTGTGACGATGTGATAATGATATTGTACAGCTTCACATAAAAAGGACATCCAATTCCCTAATCAGATCATGCTTATTATTAATACTTATTGTCCCCTTTGTCTTGTCAGCCAAGAAACTCAAGAAGCTACGTGTGCAAGACCAATATAAATACATAAGAACCATAACACTTGGGGATAAGAAAAACACTTGTCATTATTTGAAATGTCTGTATCAAAAATAAGTTCGTTAACATGTAATTTAAAGTTATGGCCGTATATCTCTTGTTCTCGAGTCACTCTTCCTTCGCCATTTCCTGGAGCACCCGATAGCAACTATCGACCAGCCACAACCACAACCACAAGCTTGTATCCGATAACCACTAGACATTAACCTTTGACAGTTCTTGTTGGAAAGGTATATGTTTATAAACCGGGACATGAAAGATGACCGATAACCTTAAGATGATTATCTCTGCAACTCCACAACTCTGAACTAGCTGGACAAAATGTCTAAGATTTTAATATTGATCACTGAAGTTGATAGTGGAAAGCTGTATTCTCCAACAATTACTCCTTATCAAGAGACTTCTAACAACATTTTCAACCTTCTTTTTCCTGCTTGACAAGCATACTTGTATTAATATAGGAATTTCTTTTATCATGACAATCAGTTTTTGAATACCAGACCAGGAAGAGATCTGTTCTTTCTTATGGATCCTTCAAACCAGGATATTAGAAAGAGGAATACAATAAGAACAACACCTAATTTAAAGCAGCAACCTGACATAGCCAACTGGAACAGTCGATATGATTGAATGGAAGATTTAAATAATTATCAAAATGGTTGTTGCTTAAGATGGTAATCATAATTCCTTAAATGATAAGCAACGGAGACCTTTATTTCATTTCACAATCTGACAGGTTGCAGAAGCAGAAATAAATATTATAAAGTATCAAACAGATAAAATTGGCTAATCTGCATATTATATTGATGTTTGCTTGTTAGAGTTTTTAAGTAAAAACTATACTAACGAAAAAAACAGAATACACAAAACAAAAACACAGTTGAGAAACACTCATCTTTCATTATCTCTATATAAATCACTCCAATAATCCTTGTATTTATAGGTGTACAAGGATAACAAAAAACTGCCTAAATTTATTATAATTGTAACAGCCTAGAATTTATTTAGATAATAAATACCAATTAAATACATGTAACCGTTGCACATAACTAAGAATTTGACTTTGAATTAGTCTTCAACAAGTTGTTCATCAAGAACTTAATTTGGCTGCTTCAGCATTACAATATGTTGCGTCATCTGATGTTTAACCTTCACATCTTCCTTCTCATAATTTAAGCACGGAAATCATAGTTGATGGACATTTTCGTCTCTAGCAGCAATCATGGATTATATTTGAAAATGAAATCTAACGTTGCTTAGCATCCTATTCTTTTTTATATATATATAATAGGGAAGAAAACATATTATATAATGAGGTGAGGGAAACAGATTCTCGACATATCCTCTAAAAAAATAATGTGACATTCAATGAGTGTAGTATCAAAAAAAAAATTTAAGTTAAGATGTTCCGTATAATTGACTAACTAGTCAGCACATCTGTTACTCTCGCGATTGATATGTCAAGGAATGACCGTCTAATTCCGAGTAAGCAATTCATTAGCATCCTATTCCTTTTAAACTAAAATAACTAAACAACCCCAAGTTGTAAAGTTATTTGATTAACACAGGCAAACATCAAGTTGGTGATAATTTATAATCGAACCATAAGCTGAGGCAAGTAATTAGATCCTCTATGTCTGTACTTTGACGTTGTACGGACATTGTTATGGGATCATGTGTTAGGTCACTTTAAACCCTTCTCTCGTCACTGGAATCAAGAACACATGCCGCAACGTGTGGGCTGCCTGCTTCCTTTTGTCTTCCCATTTGAAACGGGAGCTCCTTAGATCTAGCCAAAGGCTCAATTGCACATGATATTTGATTCCTATGATGGATACAGATCCCTGTTTTTAGTCTGTAACGTTGCAATCGTGCTTTAGTACTGTTGGCTAAAAAGTATGATTAAGAGTACTCACAAGGTAGCTAGGTTGGAGTAAAAACAATATATAAAGAATGTTAAAATACTCACAAGGTGGGTTGGAGTAGATACATTAGCTTTAACAACTATACATTAACTTTCAGAAACAGGTTGCAGTCTATTAAACTTTCTCAGACTCCACGTTTCTGTGGAATTTTTTTCAGGGTTGCTATCTGTTTGTTTGTTTGATTGTAAAAACAAAATCAACATATAAAGAAGTTCAAAACATATAGAATATTCATAATTATTAATGATAAGTATAATAAAGGGATAACTGATCTTAAATTGTTCAATTTTTTTAGAGTTTTTTAATTTAGTGTTTAAACCTTTAAAATTTTCAATTAAATGACTAATCTTTTAAAACCTTAACAATTTAGCTCCAAACGTTAGTTTTTACTGATGTGACTAATAATTTTACTGATGTAACTAATAACTAGACATCTATATGACATTTAGTAGACATGCCACGTTATAAAAAAAATAACATTGTTTTTACCAAAAAATAACATTTTCAACTCAATTGTTAAGGTTTTTAAACACTGATCACTTAATTGAAATTTTTAAAATTTGAACACTAATTTTAAAAAACTTAAAAGATTGAATATGTTATTCCTTTAATAAACACAAAAGTGAAAAATATAATTTAGAAAAAAACTAAAAAATATAACTAAAAGTAATTAATTATGCAATCAAAAATTGGAGAAAGTTGTTTTCAATGGTACAAATATATATATATATATATATATATAGAAAATATTAAGTAGGAATTAAATCGTCTTTATCACTATGAGAAATTATCAATCCAATTAAATATGTATTTTTCATAACTAATATCACTAGTCTTGATCAAACTGAAATGCCATTTCTCAGTTCATCTCTTGGCCAAGACTCGAGCAAAGCTAACAACTCCTGCAACGCATGTTAGAATTAAGTTTTGGCCAATGATTAATAATCTTCTCTGCCTATAATTATTGAATGAGATTCTCGATATTGTTCATTCTGACCTTGTGATCCTATGGTTTCTGAAAGGTAAAGTATGCAAACTTTGGCCAAGTTTCTTCTTATGCACATCACACAAAATTAGCCATTGTATTTGCATCATCCTCCGATACTTTAGGGCTATTTAAGTTTCTTCTTCTTGTCTTTTTGTGCACATCGAACACCTCCTATGCTTTAGAACGAGTCTCTCTTACTTAACACTTTATGAAGCCTCCAAAACACTTCGCTTTCTCACTCCTTTAAATCACTATAGGAGTCCGTGTTCCTCCTTGCACCCTACAAAACTTGGAACAATATAAAGAATTGCCATACTGCAAAGTTGACTAAGTTTCTTCTAATGAAACTAAGACACATATAACAAGAGTTTGTAATGCACGTTACTCTTTAAGTTGATAACCAATTGCAAGCTTCAGTGTGAATACACAGACAAAACCAGGTGAACAAATCACTGGCCAAACTTAATGGTTGGGTTCACTATGTTACAATTACAATTATATATGGCGTTCTTTTAATTGGTTGATTAATTAATTAGGGCAAGACATAATTCAATATTACGTAGAGTCATGACCTAGTACAATGTAGTGAGATGAGTAGTGAATTAAGACTCCTGATTACTATAATAATCAGAAAACTTGGTTTTTTAAAAATAATGGAAAGCTGCTTATTAATGTTCTATGTTTCGTTTTCTTGCTCATTTTCTATGTATCTTTGTACCAGAGTTTGAAAGTTTGTTCATGAAATAAGGGTCTCATCTCATTTTTAAAGTTGTCACGTTAGCCTCTAATTAATATTTCTATGCATGGGAAAGTATGTCCTCTCATATTCAGGTAAATTTTTGACTCAAACACAAGGTGGAATATTATTTTTGACAATAAATCTTCAAAATATATAAGCAAACTCTTCCAATGTGTTTCTTTGTTTCATATTAATCGTGATGGCTAAAGGCTAGTCTTCTACATCTCTCCCTAGGTTTGTATGTACCCACATAAAAGAAATCTTAAATCTAGTCCTAGAAAAGGATCCTAAACTACTTGTAGATCATTATTCAAATCAGTATCACTAGAGCAAGATATAGGGACATACCTTATATAAGGATGAACAATCAGATTTTTGGTTTTAACAAAAATTTCCTATCTTCTTTAAGACTTGTAACCAATGATGTCCCTCCAATAAATGACCTAACTCATTCCTTATAAAAGTGACAAAGGGACCCAAGCCTTATATTAACTTAACCACGTGACATCTTATCTCACTTACTCATACCTTATGGTGTCCATTCCATTCCCTACCTCACCTTAAGAATAAGGACATATCTATGTGTAGGATCCTAATTATCTAACCTTTCCTATGTAAAGGACAACTTACAATTAAACAAAGGTAAGTCATCTTTAATACACAAGATTTATCTATAGACTTTCTTTGCCAATATAGTCTATTCATCATAGGAAACTCTAATGTTGGTTATAAGTCTAGTAGGACAAACTAATAATAGCTTAATGAATTCCATCCTAAAGACTTAATAGAGGCCTATAAATTTAAAGAAAGCCCATAATTAAGAAACCTAAGATATAAGGAAAGCATTATAAAACTTTTCTGGCTAACCTTTACATTATTTCACCTCATTTCCATGTGGAAGAGATGGAAACAAGTTGTAGATCTACAAGTTCAAGACTATTGTGCTAATGGCAGCTCAAACTTGTCACTTATTACGTCCTTTAAAATATTCATCAAGCTTTTAGGTCTAAGCATAAATCAAGATAGAAGTTTTATGTATCTGATAACAAGGGCCTCCAATCAAGCTAATTAGCTCTCATACATTATAGGTTTCAAAATGTGTTAGCTTCCATTAAAATACCATAGGATACCAATATCTTCAACTAGCCCCAGATATGGAGATTTTAAGCCTCTACTGGACAAGATATAAAACAGAATCAATAATTGGAGCCACAAAGCCTTATCACTAGTTGGTAAAGCTTAATTAATAAATTTAGTACTAAATTCCATGAATGTATATTAGGCATCTTAACTAATTTTTCCTTGATGAATCATTAAAGTAATGCACAGAATCCAGAGAAGATTTCTATGGCTTGGATACAAGAAGAATGAATCAAAGGCCATGGTTAAATGGACTAATGTATGACAACCAAAGAAGCAAGGAGAGCTTGATATGATTCTAGTCAAAGTAACTAATTAGGTACTACTAAGAAAAAAAGTTTGGAGTTTGATTACTAATAAACAAGCTTGATAGGTTACCTGGGTTCAAACATGTTATATTAAGGAAACAATTTCTTGAACTTCAAGCTATCTAATAATGCATATTTAATTACAAGGATTATAGTTAGAAGAAGGGATAAGCTAATGAACAAAAGCTTCTGCCTAGTTGGAACTAGAAAAAACAAGGGATAAGTTAATGAATGAAAGCTTCTGCCTAGTTAGAAATAGAAAAACCACATTATTCTGTACTCATAACAATATGGAGAGATAGCAACTGTTAAAAGATTCATTCAACAAAATGCCACAATAACTTAAGCTTTATCAGCATGTAAGATACTCATAAGTGCTCTCCCTACCTCATATATAACTTTATTCTTAAGTAGCTTTAGGGTACAAGATGATATAGAAGATAAAGTAAAATGGAAACAAATCGCCTCAGGAAATTTCTCTGCAACCTCATGCAAGAAATTATTTAGCAATGTATACCCTAAAGTCAATTGGCACTAATTTGTATTGAGAAAGGATCATTTGTAGCGCCCTAATACCCCCTGGGAGGATATTACAAGCGCCACCCAAACATAACTTAACAAACCGAATGCGAAACATTTCGCGGAAGCATAACATTCAAAAACAAACATTCTAAAGCATACGAAACACTTAATACATGCATTTCCAGAATCTCAGCAAACATACATTACATATCATAATTTCAGAAAACCAGCTTGAATTAAGGTTATTATAACCCTTCAAACAAAAATCTAAAGTCATATACAAGTCCATAAACCAACTTAAAAATACATTTTGAGCAAAACAAAACTCATACTCCTTTGGCCATTACAGTTGATTCATCCCAGTCCCTACGTCCTTCTCTCTGAACCTACACATGACAAATTCACCGTGCTAAGCATATAGTTTAGTGAGTAATAACTAAACTATGTTTAACCATAATTGCTACTGAAACATGTTACACAAAAGCATCTCAACATACTGAATTTCATAACAAAATATCATTTATTAATGAAAACTCTTCGTATACCAAAGTCGGTCATATTCAATAGCAGAACAGAACATACAGAATACGGAACTGCTTTTCAAAATAGGGTGTTAATCCATCAGATGAAAATATTGTTTATTTCTTATCAAAGCTTATCAGAGATCAAAACACAACATGAGTTAGACTGTAAATCTATAAACAAAAGTGGGTAACGTGACTTATACAGAAGACACCAAAATGTCATTATCAGAAGACACCGAAGAGCCATTAACAAAAGACACCAAAGTACCAATAACAGAAAACACATAAGTGCCATTAACAAAAGACACCGAAGTGTCATTAATAAAAGACACATAAATGCCATTATCAGAAGACACCGAAGTGCCAATAACAGAAGACACCGAAGTACCATTAACAGAAGACAATGAAGTGCTATTATCAGAAAAGACTGAAGTGCCACAGAAGCAACTGCAGACCCTTCTAGGCATGCCTATTTACCCACGGCTAGGACTTGACAGTTACAAACCAAATAAATTCAATTTATGTGCATAATAATTAGTCAATCATAATTGCATGCTTCAAATATTTCAGACATTCATTGTCCCAAGGCTCAGAGCACAACATCATAAAACACAATTCAATTCAGTACTAAACAGAACAAAATAAAAATGTGAGCGTCTTAAAGATTACTGACAACTTTGCAATCATTTAATGGAACAAAATCAATAGTAAACAAAACAGTCAAGGCAAAACTGTAACACCCCACTCCCGCAAGACCCTAACCTGGCATGGATGGTGATTTCCGAATCCGTACCCCGCGAGGGTGGTGTGCTAAAGCACTCAATCATTCAGAAATCTGTATAATTTTTTTTTAAATCACAAAAATATTTGCAGAAATCGAAACTCAAGTTGGGCCCACATTCATTTATAAATGTTTTCAATTGTCACAAAACCGTCAACAAAATTTTCAATAGCCATTTAGGTCCTTTTACAATTATAGAACACTTGAATCATTTCGGAACACAAAATTTATACAAAAAGTTGCGGAATTTTCAATTCAATACAAAATAGAGAAAAGCAATACAAACGCGAACTGATCCCGACCTCTATCCTTCACTTTAATGTTGTAGGTATACTCCCGTTGGCCTAACGGGGTATTCTTCTGAGTCCTAAAAATATTTGCAAATTTTGGGTGAGTTTTTGCGAACTCAGTGAGTAGCCATCATCGATGGCTCACCCAGTCATGTAACACATAATTCACACATCTCACTTTATTCCAATGCTAACATTATGTATGAGCAAGAAAAAAGCATTTCTTTAATCTCTCTTTGAGCTCCTATGTACTAAAATTTCAGGTTCTAACCTTTCATATAGGGATGGGATGTTACAAAAACTATCAAAACTTTCTTTCTAAATTACTTACAGATACTCAAAGATCACTTACATATATTTACTTACAATTGAATTCGTCTAAATTACTTACAAAAGCTCTCTTATTACTTATTGCCTCGAAGTTCCGACAATATTTAGAGTCGGTCGCTCGATGCGTTCCTCTGTTTCTTCAAACAAATTCCAGCTATGATAGTGCAGAGTAGGGTTCGGAGGATAGTGGAAGAAAACAACAAGAATAGGTAGAAACAAACATTAGCTGGGTTGAAATGTTTGCATGCAGAGAATAACACTAATGTAAGAGTCAAGACCAATATTTCAGTGACGAGGGTTTAGTGATTTTTGGAGAACACTAACAAAATCCAAAGAATAACAAAGTTCCAGTGATTTGCCTTTCAAAACCACGTGCTTACGCATGTTACTAACACCTTGCCATGTGTCACCATGCATGTGTACCATTTGTCAATCTTTAATCAGTCCACATGTCACATTAGGATTAGTCCAAATTTCAATATTTTTTCAAAAATTCACCAAAAA
This sequence comes from Erythroxylum gracilipes, assembly GCA_026413385.1. NCBI lineage: Eukaryota > Viridiplantae > Streptophyta > Magnoliopsida > Malpighiales > Erythroxylaceae > Erythroxylum > Erythroxylum gracilipes. Next base: position 35,432,932 of record JANZLC010000002.1, read on the forward strand.
TTCCAAAATAATACTAATAGTCTCCGAATAAATTTTCCACAATTTATTCGTGTTTTATAAATCCATTTTACCCGGAATATGTAAATGAATGTATACACAATTTATTTGTAGGCTTTGAAATATAGTGCACTGAAAATTCCTCAATTTTCTAACCCCTAACTTGGGGTATTACATCATTTGCCTAGAGGAGCTCATATACTTCAGTTAGTAGTTCAAAACACGCTAACTATAATGTATAGATTAAGTAAATATTTATATACTCCAAAGTCCAAACTGGTGTGTACTTTGCAAAGCATCTTTAGAGTCCCATGATCACTTGTTGTTTCAATGTTACTACACTAAGAAAGGTTGGGTTAAATTATTAACCCTTTGGGAACTACCTAATCCTCACCTGGAATGAAAAAGTTGAAGGTGCTTGAAATTAAGGCATATAAATGAAGAGGATGGTTAGGTGTTCACTATAGTTTTTTTTTTTTTTTTTGCAACCAGTAGCTTGTGTGTGGGAAGAAAGAAACATCAATATTTTCTTTGATCAACCCCTAAATGAGGAAACTATGTTTAAGACAATCTATGATAGGACCATATTGCTTATTTCACTATCTAAAGATAAACATAAACTCAACTTTATAACTAAGCTCAATTGGCGAGTATGAAGAATCAAATTTTAACATATAACATATAAACTTCATAAACTTGTTGACCTTTCAATGTAATTGTCAACTAGAGTGGTCTTTTATGACCTTTTTTTATTGTTCTAGCATTTTTTTTCCCTTTCAACGCCAATGTGCAATTTTATTTTAAAAAATATTATCCTAAAGTAGTCAAGAAGTAAAAGTATTCAAACTGAAAAAATGTAAAATTTTTCTCGTGAACATATTCTAAGAATTAATATATGTAATATGGCTAGTTTTCATCTTAACCTAATAATGCTAGTGTATAGAGTTAAAATGTAAGGAAAATTCGATATTAAGCACTAAAAATGAAGAAATTGTCTCGTCTCGTTTATTTCATTAAAGATGAGGATTAACATTAAAGCTATAAAATTATTGAAAATTACTTCCTTAGCAATGTTTGAATCACTCTCATCTCCCCCCAATCGTCTAAACCAATAAGATATGGGTATTAACTAAATTTGGCAAATTGGTGATTGGGCCTTAGGTTAGGCTTGGGCAGCCTAAAGGTTGATAGTTATAAGAAAAACGATGTCGTTTTATAAAAAATAACGTTGTTTTCATTTTAAAAAATTCAAACTGAATAGGACCAAGTCAAGCTTCAAATTGCCCTAGCCCAAACCGACTTTGGCTCGAGCTCAACTGCCTCGAGCCTGGGCCCAGGCATAAGTTATCAGGTCGAACTTAAACTTGGGCAGACCTAGCCAGCTCGACCCATTGCTACACTAATACTATCCTTAGTTTTAGGCATGGCCCGATCTAACCCATTACCACTCCTAATACTAACCCGAGTTCAGATCCTCAAAAGTTACAAATTTATTATTTATAGCATAATGGAGCAAAGTCAAAGACTTAAATATTTTTGGTTTATACTAAATTTATTTGTTATATAACAATGGGTATATTTTGTTATCTATTTGGCCAAAAGGGCATTTGAAACTTTAACATTTACAATAAAATACAACTTAGACTCCAAATTAAACCTGACCATTTTTAAAATGTTCAAAACATACCCTAATTATGTGAAAATTTTAATGGAAACAACTCCTTGTCAATTAAAAGTTCCATCAATATTGACAGTTGTAGCTTTTTTAAATTAACAAATTTCTAATAGTGAATCTCACTGTCATATAGATTTTTGACAATAGTTCCTATTTATCATTAGGTAATATGACTTAATTTTTGGTTAAAAAATAAAAAATAATGCAACGTTAGTATTGTTGACATAATATTTAATTAACTGAGAGTTAACTTTATTAAATTTTTCCTTCAATTAAGATTTATGTTGAATGTTCTAAAAATGTTAAGACTTATATTAACGCTTCAAAATATTAAGATTTGTGTTATATTATGTTTAAAAATGGACATTTAAAATGCAATTTTAGCCCTTTTTTTAATTGATTGATTAGCCAAATCTTGGAGGACGTATAACATCCCTAATACGTCAATAGATACAATTGGAACATTCATGTGATGTTGGAGTTGGACCGGACAGCCTTGTGTTGGGTTAAGATTACAAGTCCAAAACAAAACCCTGTTGAGTTCATTCATCAAAACTAATCTCTCTACCCAAATCTGCAGTAACTTTGCTTCCATTATTAGCTTGATCGAAATCATAGTTAAAGGCTAAAGGGGACTAAATTATAGAAGATTAAACAAATCACATCATCATCAACTGAAGAGAAAAGACAAAACCGCATTTCATTTCTTTGGTAGAAAAAACAGGAGGACAAGAATTTTAAGCTAACCCATCCCAATCCCAAGTCCCAACCCACCATCTCTCCGTCGTCTCTGTAAAGACAAAACCGTGGATCTATCTCATCCCACCAATTCCTCTTTCTCACACGCACACACAAAACGTACCCTTGTCTCTCTCTCTTCTTTCCTGAAGAACATTGCATTTTCGTTTTAGTTTATCGCCATCTTCAGCCATTTTCTCCCCAATCTCAACTAACCCTTATGTGCCTTATCTTCTTGGAGTTTTAGATCTGCCCATCTCTTTATTCCTCCTATAAAATCGCCTGATCTCTCTGCCTGTCTCTCTCCATCTCTATTTTTGATAAAGTTCCAATCTTTATCTGGACAGAGAGTGGGAGAGACATGAACTCTCTGCGGTCAGATCCGACTTCTAGAATCCACCCAGAACCCGGCCCATGTTCCTCCTTCTCTGTCTGTGTCGTCGACCACTTCGACCGCCTGCCCGATTCTCTGCTTCTCCTCATCTTTAACAAAATTGGCGACGTTAAGGCTCTTGGTCGGTGTTGCGTTGTATCTCGTAGGTTTCACTCGCTTGTCCCTCAGGTCGACAACGTTGTCGTCAGGGTTGATTGTGTTATCTCCGACGATGACACCTCGCCGTCTTCCTCAGCCGAGAAATCTCGCTCCGCGGTTTCTTCTTCTGGGTTGTCGTCTCTTTTGAGGGTGTTATGTGGTGGCTTTTTGAAGCCGTTTCAGGCTCTGGGTCAGTTGATTGGGCCTAAGAGAGATATGTTGAATTCTTACAATTCCCGAAATGGGTTTCTTTCTTCTTCTTCTAGCTCTTCTGGATCGTCCTCTCTTTCCGTTGGGAGTGAAGACGATGGTGAGATTGACCAGGGTGGTGTGACTCATCATTCGCCTACGCAAGTTCTTAGGAACTTCCATGAGATTCGTTTTCTGCGGATCGAATTGCCTAGTGGAGAATTGGGAATTGATGATGGAGTGCTATTGAAATGGCGAGCTGATTTCGGATCTACGCTTGATCATTGTGTTATCCTCGGTGCAGCATCAGTGATTAACAATGGACATATTAAGAGCTGCTATGGTTTGCAAGAGGACAACGGTGATGCTGCTTGTGGAGTTAATATCAACAATGGCGGTGATGATAATGGAAGCATACCTGAGTCGTTTTACACGAATGGAGGATTGAAATTGAGAGTGGTGTGGACTATTAGCTCGTTGATTGCAGCCTCCGCGAGGCATTATTTGCTGCAGCCTATAATCGCGGAGCATAAAACTCTTGATAGCTTGGTATTGACTGACGCTGATGGACAGGGAGTGTTGTGTATGAATAGGGAACAGCTCGAGGAGTTGAGGGTGAAACCACTGTCTGCTTCTTCTGCATCAAAGAGAACGCTTGTTCCTGCTTTGAGTATGCGGCTGTGGTATGCCCCTCACCTGGAATTGCCTGATGGAGTTGTGTTAAAAGGAGCAACTTTGGTTGCTATTAGGCCTAGCGAGCAGTCTGCTGCTAAGAAGGAGGTGTCTGATGTATCTTGGATCTCCTCTGCATTTGAAGAACCTTATGGTACTGCTGCGAAGATGCTGGTAAAGAGGAGGACTTATTGTCTGGAGATGAACTCGTTCTGATCACAATAATGGGAGCTGAGGTGAGCTTGCTTTGCCTATAGTTTTCAACATTAATCGTTTAAATTTTTAGGAGAATATGGATTTTCTTGTATACCGTTAATATTTATTTTCTGCTGTTAACGAATGTTTCGGATAACTATTTTAGCTTTCAAGGCGGGCCTTTTATTCCTTCAACACAATGAGTAAAACTTTTGTCATCTCCTTGATTCCTCAATTGCTCTTTGCATTGGACTTGGTAATTGTTATTATCTTGGAGATGGTATTATCAGTAAGTAGGGTCAAGAAGTTAAGGGCGTATATTTGCTAAAGTACGTTGGAAGTGTACCACTTTTATATGCAAATGTTTATCTTGCATACATTGTTTGTAATTTACCACCTTGCATTCTGTACTTTATCTTTCAGTTCACTTATAGTTCTATATAAGGTGATTACTTCTTGTTTAAAGAACACGTTTATGCAAATTCTAGGAAAGGCAGAATTGATCAACGGAACAAGAGATGCAAGTTCTTTCGGGGTGGCGAAGAATCAGAAAGTCAATTTTCCTTGGTGCGGCCTAATTGAATACAGTGCCCACGAATCCAACTCTGTTTCAGACTGATACTGAAGCACCAATCTTATATAATAATCTGCAGCAATCTTTCAGCCTTTTGTGCTTGAACTGATGGCCGAAAATGCATCTGCTGGTTGTTTTTATTTCAGGCATATGCTTGTGAGGGTGCAAACGCTCAACTACATAATGTTGCAAGGGTTTTGAATTTGTAGTTGCTTACCGTAAACTATAACATCTGCATGTGAATATTGTAGGTATGAATATGTTATGCTTATGTTGCACTTTGACGCACATTGAGCAATGTAGTTTTTGGTTCACCTTAAAGTATTTTTTGTTCCTCTCTGTCCCTCTGTCTATTCCTCTCGCAAAATCTGAAGAACACCGTTTGGTGCTTTACTCTTGGAATAAATGGTTTGCATTTGATTTATATTTCGATTTGTGCTGATACATTGCAGGACTTAATTGTGATATGCCGGGTCTTGGTTAGAGTTAATAAAATAGAACTTGGAGAGTGGGTTGGTTAAACCGGAGTTTCTCATGACTATTATATTCCTTCGTAGTATCTGTTCAGGGTTGGATACACATAAGCTGTTTGCTATGTAGTTTCTTTGTCTGATGAATTCCTGACTATACCAGGGTACTACAATACTCAAAATGCAGTTGATGTAGCTAAATTTTCTTGAATCATTTCCGTTGTGAAAAGATATTGTATCACAGAGAGCAATATTGACTCAGAACTTTGGAATTTGACAATTTTGTGCCTCTGGGCCAAAGACCTCTCCAGTTTATCGTAGAAATTGTGAGACAAGCTGCAACTAATAACACCCAAAACTTGTTTTTTATTGTCTTGGGAAGCAATGCTGCATTGTCCTTTTGTCTTTCAACACTGTTCTTCTCAATTTTCAGATAAGTACGCGTTAGATGGATAACAGAGTCGACCCTTGATCTAGCATGTTCTGGTATTGTTTTTGGCGGATCCTTGCTTCCATCAACATGCTTACTTCCGGCAATGAATTTAAGGTGATAGGCTTGGACTGTTATTTGAGATGAAGTATTACTGGGGTCAAACATGTGCCGGTGATTATTTCTTCCTGCAATTTGGTTCGTCTGAATTTTATAAACGATCGAAATTACACAAACCGCGATATAGCTTAGTGGGGATTGGTCACACATTTAGCTTGGAGTCAACCAACTTACCTAACATAAGAAATGGAATAACAGTTATGTCGATATAGACGACTTCCACCTGGACTTTGGCACTGGCTGTCAATACAAAAGCACTTGATGTTCTTTGCCATTCTGCCATGAAAGACCATAGACCTGCAATGACTATGACATTTCAGTATCTGCAGAATAGCATCTCTGTTGTGTCATCCATTCATGGCCTAACATTCTCCAATTACTCATCCGATATAATGATTAATCACTAAAAGAACCAAGTCCTCATTCTGAAAATGAAAGGGTGATTTTGCATTTACACGAAGGCTATCCAGATTATTTTGCAATTATGCCCTCCTGGGATCGACTATTATCAGTATTACACGAGAGAAAGAGGGAGAGAAACTGAGACATGACCTGTTATGGTTGTGCATAAAAGTTGTGTAATATTTTGTTTTATGTATCGGTCGTCTGTATGGCACTGTATTTGGATTTTATGCATATGATTGGAGGTATAGTCCTTTCACCTTTGGATGTGTCACATGGCATTCACAAGTTTCTGGAAATTCTGTAAGCCAATATACTTGCTGTGGCAATTCTTTTATCACTTAATTAGCTGTTGCTGCCTCTGTCTTTATCTGTTTATCACATGAAGGATCTTTAGCTTCATAATGCTTAAAACAATCCACGTGAACAAAGACTATTCATACTTTCATGGGACAACCCTTTTTGACTTTGTTTCTGTGCCTTGGTTATTCATATGCATTGCTCACTAATTGATCATCTTTTATTAGGTAATTATATAATTGCAAAAAGCATTCACTTTCATTATTGGGATGCCACAATTGGCTCAGCACGTAGCTCTTTTATCCTTTTCCCATTTGAATAACAGGTTTCTGGAATTGAGGAGCTATATCAGAAACAAAAATGGGAAGAAGAGCCCCACATGTTAAATTATGTGCAGGCAATGGTTGTGATTCTAAGGTAGATGCACTGAGGAAATTATTATTAAGTAACTAAGCAAAAGGCAATTTAGTTATTTTGATGATTATGCCTTCCTCCCACATGTTCTTTGGAAGCATTTTCAGTGCTCTTCCACTTGCTACATTATCATGTGAGTTTTAATGGCCTCTCTCACCAATTTTGCCTATTACAAAAGTTGTATATAACACCTAATGTGCAATCCAAATCATTAGCATGCGATCTGAGCAACAAGATGAAATCTATGCTTTGTTGAGCCTAAACAATATGGGGTAATCAAGATTTGTAGATGGGAACCTCTCTTAATAATACTTAATAGAGAAAAGAAATTTCCTTTATGCAGGGCAATCACTGATCACTTTATGAGATAAGACCCTGTTTTACATGGTAACAAATTATTCTTTTTTTATATAACAAAAACAGATTATGTTTCCAGCAAAAGATGTAAGATCCCAACTTTTTTTCCTGATAATGATATGGAATTTACTTATCCATACAGTATATAAGCTATGGTGAGACTTGGGATTCCTCCTCAATGTCGTTTTCGTCGCCAAAGTCACCAAAAACAGGCAAAATAATAGAGAAAATGCTTTAGCAGAAAGTAAGTAAACAACTTGAGTATTTGGTCTGAAAAGCTGATAAAATCCGGAACCACCAACTTTTTCTTTATTTCAGGACGAGTCTCTTTCAGACATGTCGTGCTCTTTTCAACTTTTAGATGGAACTAATTATCTTGCATGCTCTGCTACAGAAATGTGTACATTCTTCAATGGGTTCTGTTAGGTGGAAAAAATGAAGCATCAAACCATAGTTACTATCCTATAATAATAAAGTTGGGTGAAATGATTCACCTGTCTCGCTTGGATCAGGAATGTTAGCTTACCCAACTACTCAACCTTTACATCCAGAACCATTTGGATGATGCCCACGAAACATCCTATCTAAAAGAAAAAGAAAATCAAGGAATATGGAGAAATCAAGAAGAAGCGTTGGGTAGCAGGTCCAATCCTATAGGTGATTAGTACGTGTATGCCACTTAAAATGAAAATGAGGGTCATAAGAATATAATACTAATTTTGTAGGACGCTTAGCAAAATCAATCTTTAACTAAAAGCAGCTTCCAAGTCCCTTTCATCGCCAGAGTAATGTGACTAAAGTTATAGATAACCACGCCAAGAAACGTTCTTAATCTGTTTCATGACAACATATTAATAAGGTGATTAATGGATTAGGTTTGGGCCAAATTTAACAGATGATAAGAGGCTTATAAGAAAGAACATGAACTAAATGACAAGAGGTTGGGCCAGTAGTTAGTTAAGAGAGGTTAGCTATCTGGGCCAGTTTGTAGTTAAACATGTTTAGGTCTTCATCAGTTTGGTTTCCAATTAACGATGAATGTCCAAGTTTGCATTACAAGTCTGATTTGTTTAATCCTTCTTGCAGTGTTTCTATTGTCTGATGTTTTATTGTATCCAAAACACATTTCAATTCTCTATGCTCATTTCGTTGATTTTTCTGATTCAGCAGACTCCTTAGTTTGATCAGAAAAAAATAGAGCATCTTTGTCCTTCAATTGGAGACTGTAAGCCAACTCAATATTTCTTGCTCTTTCAGCAAATCCGCATGATGGGCACTCAAATCCTTTGCTTTTCGTCATTCGAAGTCATTTTCACTCCATGTCCGTCTTGGCATAGTTTCTTCGAAAGCATATATTCCAATCGATTCTGGAAAAAGAAAGCACAACCACAGTTGTTTCTTTCCATCAAAAAGCAATCCTATATCTTTAGTTGCCTTGGAATATCGAGACTGGATAAGTACAAGTTGAGCAAATATCACCTTCCAGAAACAAAAAGTACAAGTCCCTTATCGCCAAACAATTAATAAACCAAAAGCACCAATCTCTAGCTCTGAAATGAGTGAGCAATCTTCTTGTCACAAACCTGCCAATGTTAACGTGGCTAATGGAAGAATCGGATTTGACGATCTAGAAATTGTTTCCTAACAGACTTTCTGCGACAACACAAGACGAAAATGTCCTGTAATTATTTCTTAAGAGACAAAGGAGTTGAAAAGCTGAAAGGCGGCGGCAAAGTTCTTGAACACTATTGCAGAAAGCAGAAATGCTTGACAATGGATGGTTTTATGCTCAACTAATGGTGTGAACACCGCTGAACTATTGGCAAACAGGCAGAAAAAGAATAACTTCAATTGAATTTCTCGTTACATCTCTTGGAAAAACACACCATGCTTTGCACGTATAGATAAGTGTAGCCTAATACGTGAATACAAGCTGAAATGGATAAAATTAGCAGAAAGTAGCAACATATACTAATAACGTAATCACCCAATGCAAAAGGGATTGTATGATTCCTCAATCCTCATGGCTTTTGCTTGTTTCTCCACCTTCATGTTCCTGCCATTGAAGTATATATTCAGAAACTCAGTATTCAACAACCTTCATAATGTAAAAGTTGTTACGCTATAACTCATTGCAGTTCTCTGAACATGTCAAGGAAATAACGTGATCCCATTCTTTGTGTCTCAGGAAGTGTATAATCGTTGATGAAATGGAAGTAAACTAATTAATCCCCAGACATGTAACTGCAGTAAGTCAATAGTAGATTTGCAAGCATTCATCAAAACAATGCTGCTTCTGAGGGATTTCCCCAGGTTAAGTGCTTCTGCGGCAACTTTAAAACAATGTTCCACGGCTTAGTAGGAACATAAAACAGGAGAGTCTCATTATTCTCTGCAGAATTAGCCTCTTTTTTCGAGTGAAAAGTCCATAATTTAATGTTTTCTCCAAGTTAACGTATAATAAAAAACAGCACAACTTTAAGGCCAGCAAACAAAAGAAGACTATTTGAATAAAGCCAAAGCATGTAAAGAAGTTGATATCAGAATAGCAGAAAAAGCATGAATGGAGACTATTACTTAATGGTAAGAATATGGAAAGAATTTTGCCATCTAACATGTTGCATGCAATTCTAAAAAATACTGAATCTTCTTTGAGTCATCAAATAATGTTAGAGATCAACTTATATCCACATCCCAGCAAAATTCACAATATGAATCTTTTTTTACTTGTGTTTCTTCTCACAGGAAGACTCAAATTCAAGTCAATCATCAGAAGGAGAGAATGTAATCTATCTTACAGAAGGTTGATGATTCATGTTAGAGCATTCACTACAGAACAGTATAGGCTTAGCCCTAGGACTACCAGTCTTGCATTCCTTTAAATTTATGGTATCTTTCTAAAGACCAGGAGAGGAAAATTTGGCCATGAATGACACGAAGGACACCATTGACTTGAAAATTTCAGTCTTTGATAAGAAGGCATGGTGACCATGTTTGCTTAACTGTGTCCAATGTATGGAAAAACCATATTCAATTGACAATTTTGTTTGATATGAAAGTTAAACTACTTGGTGTCAGAAACTTAAAAGAAAAGAAATTTGTCAACCTTGAAGCTTTCAAATTCACATGCCGTCTTCCTTTCTTACATTACAAATGCAAAAAGCTTACATCATTTTACTAGGGTCAATTAGTAACAAGATAAAGAGTGGCTCAATCATGAGCAACTGCTCCCAAACCTGGGAAGAAAGGAATTGATTGAACTAATAAGAAGGAAAAGAAAATGGTAGTTAGATAGAACATTTCAGTTACAACATTGTAGACCAAGTAGAGCTCATTCTCCGATCAGAAAACTTTTGGCAAGAGTGATGTTAAAAGTAGACTTTTATTCATACTTTTACCCAAAAAAAAAAGAAGAAGAACCAATGGAATAGATCAATCTTGATAACCACTCAAAAGAAGGCCAATCTTGACTACAATACTGTTTAGTAGCTATGGCTATACATTTAAATCATGTTCTATGACTACGCATTAGCAAAAAAGTAGGGCTAGGTCTAGGGCTAGCGCTAGGGCTAGGTTGGGTCAACCTTGAGACTAATTAATGCTTACGTGCATGGCCTTCGCCTGAGCAAAAGCTGTGTCTTCCATGTAATTCAATACCCAAAACCCTAAAATACAAATGAATACAACCAGAAGAGTGGAGTGATTTAAAAATACTGCATATAGGTTTTGAATTAATAGATCAGTCTTTTGGGCATATGTGGACTGGTGAGGTTTTATGGGCATTGGGATTTTGGAGCTATTAAGGTTTTACCCTATAAAAGGCTACACTATTCCATCCCCTCAGATGGCCACACAGACACTAACACCTGTCTTGGACTCAAAAACATGTTAGAGAGAAGGGAACCGGTAAGGGAACAGACAAGCAGACAACCAGCCGATCGTTATTCTCGAGATTTTGTATCTAACACCCATAAAAATACAACCAATGGCTAACTTAGTTTATGATTACCAAGAACGATAGCTACTTAAAATTCATAGCTTACCCCTTTGTTGTACAGTGGCAGTCAATATAGATCCAAAAACTAGCAAAACCCAGTACAAAGAACAAGACAACGAATCAAACGGACAACTTAACCAGAGATCAAAGACAATGAACTGTTGCAGCATGATGGGCGTATTAAAAAGATTGGCAAGTGTTGGCTTACAGGGAAAAAGATGGAAAAAGAGGAATGATTGCGTTGATATTTAGTTCTTCCCTTTTCCTTTCTGGTCAGAATGTCTGCTTCCATCACCATAGCAGAGTTGCAATCCAGGTGGGAACTGGTGGTGGTGGTGGTGGTGGTGATGGTGATCCATAGACGGTGTAGCAGCTCCAATGAAGAAAGGTAGATTGGTTGATCCATCTATGGAAGAAGAAGAAGAAGAAGAAGAAAACCTCTGCAGATGAGGTGGAAGAAATGTCGATGATGAATTGGACTGAAGGGTCCCCCTGTTATTGTAACCAGCGAGGCCTGAAGAGATTGTGAAGTTGAGATTGTGAAACTCAGGTTGCGTGGTGGCCGCCACCGGGATCATATGATCGGAAACAAAAGGGAAATGTTGCAGCTGTTCCTGGTGATTCTCCGGCGCCGAGACACTGAATGGTGGGGTTGACATTGTCATTGCTTGAGGGACGGAGGTTCCCAACTGGATTTGCCCTGAAAATCCTGAGGAGTGGTGGTGCGTTGTTCGGGACGACGGGCCTAAAAGTCCCGTACCAAAGTAGTCCATCGGCGTTAAAGGCCACTGTCTGGCTTCCGCCGCTTTATGGAACAAGTTAGCCTCAGAAGCAGAAGGGCTGTTGTTGGTAGTGGTATTGTTGCTGTTGTTACTAACACTACTAATACCAGCGGTTAAAAGCTCAGTAAAAGTGGAGTTTTGAGAAATGGGGTTCAAGTTTTGGTGATGCCCAACCCCAATGCGCGAGTCGCTCTCTTTCTCCTTCTCCTTCGCTGCTCTCTCTCTAGCCCTCTCACGAGCCTTAACACGGTTAACTTTCATATCAGACCTAGACAGTGACAAGCCCGAACCTTTACTTGTTTCTGAGTTGCTACTGCAAGCAGATTTAGACAAAGAAAGATGCTGGTTTTGGTGCTGATTAAAACTGGGGTCGTCAAGCTCAACATCAGCTGAATCAAATCCTTGTTCAGTTCCCTCGCTGTTTCGCTTTTCATCACTCAGTTGTTTAGGAGTGTCGGGAAAAGAACCGTTGAGAGAGGGTAGTTCAGCTATTGAATCTGCAGCTGCTTTGATTAGCCATTCCACTGCTTTACTTGGCTGATCATAGCCCAGTCTATCTTGGAGATCATAGAACTGAATTGCAGTTGTCACAGATAAACGTACCCTCCTGTCTCTTAGCCCTTTTGAGGTCCAAACTTTGCTGTGTCGATCTTTGCCACCAGATGCCCTAGAAACCCTAATTATGCGTGAGGAGTGATGCCAACCGCTAAGCCGATTGGTACCGCCACCATCAACACCAAAAAGTCCACCACCACCAATACCACTAGAATTAGGCCTTTTAAGGTCTCCATCTTCTTCATCATCAGGGTATTGGCGGTCACCGTTACCTTTTTGACCTATTTTGCCGGCGTCATTTCTGCCATTACCAACTCTAGAGAACTTACAGGGTTGTGTCTGAATGTCCTCCATCTCCATAGCAAGTTCATGCCTTTACCAAAAAAACAAGAACTCAAAACCAGCACCCTATCAGCTTTTGCTCTCTTAACTTGTGTCTCTTGTACTTATCTTTTGTGTACTTGTAGAGAGATAGACGGACGAGAGTTGAAGATGGGTGTGGGTTATTAGGAAGAGAGAGAAAGAGAGAAAAATGAAGAGGAGGAGGTTAGGGGAAGTGCAGGTGGGGTTTACTGTGTTCAATGCATTGATGATGATAATACAGTGAGAGCTTTGGCTGTGTAGTGATAAAAAAGGCGTCAGGACTCAGGAGATAGATAAATCACTCCTCACTCTTAGCTTAAGCTTTTGGCAGTTTCGCAGAGACATCGGCCTATAAAGCAAAAGCCTGAAATTGGCAGCTGAGCTGATCCCTGCAATCAAAAATCCACCAAGTAAAAACCAGCAAGCAATAACACAACACGGAAAGAGAGAGAAAAGAGGTAAAAACTGAAAAGACGTACACAACACATACCAGCCTTTTAACTACACATTCAGCTATTAAGCAGCCGAGCTCAGAGATCTGACTTATTGACTGTACTTCTACAAATGCATAGATAAGCTAGCTTTTAACACTAAACCTTAAAAGATTATTAGCTTTAACAAAAGTCGAGCATGTATTGAAAGCCTATAACTAATATTTATAAATATAGCCTATGCTTTTCTGCTTCAAAATTAAGCTACACTACACATACACATACACATACACAAAGAAGCCGCAGTAATTGCGTACGGCCGATCTGAGCCGGCCCTTCTCATCTCTTTCACCTTTGGTGAGTATTTAAAGCTTTCGCTGACCCTAACCATGGCAGACACTAACTCACCCACCCGCCCACTAGTACTAACAAGAACAATAAATGACAGCAAATATTTCATGAAATCGGTGTTTCAGAAATACCAACAAGGAATAACTTCCAAAGACGAAGACAAATATGTATAAAAAAAGGTGGGAAATAACGAGATTAGCTTACAAAGAAACAATGTTGGGGTTGTTGTTACAGGTGTCAAGCTGTTAAAAGCTAAAAATGAAAGAGTTATTCTTTTGGGCTTTTATTTTACTCCTCTCCTACTCTTGTTTCCCCTCCTTGCGTTGCGTTCTCTTTTCAACAACTGTAGCTCTAGTTCACAGATCCTTGCTCATGTGCATCCATGTCTCGCAGATCTGTGACTGTCATTAAAGATTGGTTCCATAGAGCAGTCCTTGTACCGTAAAACAACAAATCAAACAGAGAGGAAAATTAGATACGTATACATTTTTTAAACTTACATTGCTTTTTTATTAAAACAATCTCCAAGATATTAGCTGATACATCTTAATAATATACTTATCCAGAAGCTGCAATTATTAGCTCATTGAGCATCATCAGATCAAGTTCTTGGACAGCTATATATACAGAAACTTGACGACAAGGATATTATAAAATGAAACTAAATTACAAATTTTACACTTATCAAAGGTTCTCCTGAACATAGAGAATTGATGATGATAATGATGAAGATGAAGAAAAAGAAGAAGAAGAAGAAGAAGAAGAAGAGGAGGAGGAGGAGGAGGAGGAGGTGGAACCTGTTCTGTAAGAACTTGCAGGTTAGAGTTAGTAAAATAATCTCGAAACATGCTAAAACCCCAACAAAAGGACTAAAACTTGAAGCCCTCAGCTCCTCCTTTACTGGAAAAGGAAAGAAACAAAACCCATATGTAAACAGAACTTGAAATTCAAATACTAACGACCAAGAAGATTTCAGACAAAGCAAAAGGCAAAAGACTGTTTATCCTATGAAAAATGAAAGAAAATGCAAGGAAAACGGAAAGAACACAAGCATTAAACAAATGGGAATTTAGAGAAAACTAAGAAGAAGGATAAGAAAGGCAAGAGCTTTGATGAAGAAGATGGGTGATAGAAAGTTTGAATCTTTGGTTTCATTTCATACCCATTCGAGCAAAACCACCGGGCTTATCGGGAAAGGACCAGACACTGCGCTGTTCTATCTCACAAGTCTCAAACCTTTTTAATATAATCTTCTTCCTCTTGTATCCTTCTCTTGCCCATACTTTCAGTGCTAATTTACTTTTGGTTGCCATCCTATGTGTTCTATGAGATAGTAGATATTTTGTTTAGGCCTTAGATTCATTTAGATGGCTCTCAAAGACTTTTAACTTTGAATAGTACAATAATGCATTTCTCACCTCAGGAGCCTAGCACAATAACTCACTTTATTTTGTTTCTATTCTTCTTCTTTTTCAGAGCTTAATTTGAAAAAATATCAAAACATAAATAAGACACTGTTTTAGTATTGACTATCTCCAACTTAAAAGTTGAAGATTCAATTAGTATTAAATTGTCATAAAATTAGTTAAAGATTAGATAAAATTAAAAATGTTGAAATATAATTGAAAGAGATTGTCGTTAGTTATCAAAGAATTTAAAGTTTAATTGAAAAAATATATTTTTAAATAAATATTAATTTATTTATTTTGGTCTATAAGAACTTATTAATTTAACAAAAAATTGACCGATTGATAAGTTTTTAATAGCAAAAATTATTAAAGTAAATTAAACTGAAAATTTAAAAATTGAACCAAAAAATTTAACAGTTCAAAATTTTTACAATTAAACAGGTCAAATCAGTTTGATTTTTTTATTTTTTCACTCTGCAAACAAGTTCTAAAATAAAAATATGTTTCTTTGTTTTCCTAAAAATTAAAATTTCACTATAAGTGTTCATATAAACAAAATCTCCATTATCTATTAAATACTTTGTAGATAAATTATTGAACATATGTGATAATTTAAAAATCATTTATTTGAAATAAATTATTTAGTAAATTAATGTATCTAAATTAAATTACTATTTCAATTTAAGTGGTCATTTGAAAAATCAAATTCTCAAAAAAAATTAAAAAAATATAGCATTTAAGAATTTTAAGAAATCCATAATCTTATTCAACAAATTAAATTTCATATTTTTTTATCAAAGAAATGGATTCCCAACTCTTTGTAGGCTGCTATGATCTACTCCCAATCTTTTGATGTGTTGGCTTCCTTTTATTGTGTAACAACTTTAGTTCTTAAGTTGGCCCCAAATTCAATGTCATGTCCCATGTATTTATAGATATCGTTTGACAAATGATAAATTACCCTTTTTAGTCTCTTAGATGCTTTTATTTCTTTTTTTTCCTTTCCAATATTGACATAAAGTTATCATAGACCAAGATTCAATTTATGATTTTTTTTCATGAAAACTAAAATAACAAACAAAACTTGTTGCTCTTTTAGATTTGAAGCAACAATTAGCTAATAAAAGCTTTACTAACACGTAAAATATAGAGAGGTCCAATAATACGCAACGATACAAATAAAAGCATTGGTTTTGAGGAAAAGAAGCAAAAGGGTATTTCAAAGTTATATTCGTGCTTATGAATACGACTCTTCTTATTTATATGAAGCATCCATTTCACTTTCCAAAGTCGTGAGTTGTCCCTTAATTATATTTTCACGATACTTGTTTTTTATTGTTCGCTTTTTTGGAAAGTTACATTGACGAGCATGGATAACTTATGGGAATAGTAGGTTTTTACTACAACGTTCTTGAAGTTGTTACTCTCAAATTGGTATTAAGATTAAAGTAAACTTGCAATATGATGAATGTTCAAGGTGTACTAAATTTAATATTGGATCCAATTTAAAGGATTAGGATTTTTAATTATAGGATATAATATATGATCATAGATGAAATGAAAAAGAAAAGAGAGTCGAGCAGGGGAAGAGAAATAATAAAAGAAATTTAAATTTTTTGTCTAATATTACTCTGTCTTATAAAATTTCAGTCATTTATTTTACAAGACTTACGTAAAATTTACATAAATAAATATTTAGAGATTTATTGACCCTATAATATTATACCCAAAAAAAATCTAGACTCTACTGAAAGATGGTGGAGATTGCTAGCTTTTCAGGTTCCACCACCCAAATGTCAAGTTGAGAACTCAAATTCTCTGAAGACACAAACCCAACACACCAATCACTATGTTTTGGAAAAGGCTTTATACCATTTAACTAATATAGGTTTAATCAAGGATCATTTAACTAATGGTCGTGGTCATGGATCTCCTCCTCCATCCGTACACAGTAATGATGTGACTCTTTGCTTTGCATCTTTTAATTACCATAATTAATCAGTTAATCACATATGAGGCTCTATCGTAGTACTAGTAATACTAACAGTAGTTGTTGCACTAACAGTCTGCTCCTTTTGCCGCCCAGCCAATTATTAAAGCAGATTTCACCAACTTGAAGTAATTCTTTTTATAATATTAACAATTCCTTTGTTATTATTATCTATTTTCATAAATAATATTAATACTTGTTTTTACTAATGTTGTAAAGTTTATTCAAGAGCTAGAGATACCATATTATATAAATTACATAATAAACATCCACTCGTATCAATATCAACATTTTATATAATCAACCTGTCAGTCCATAATAATAATAATTTGATATTCTATTTAAATTAAAGTGTTACGTCTAATATTGAGTTGTTAATAATAAAGTTAACCGAATCTATATGTTATTAACAAATGTAGCACGTAAAGTTTAATATTGAGTTTCTGTCATATATTCAAAATTTGCAATAAGTTTCAAGTGTTTTTATACAAATTGTACTCAAGATTTTGATGTCAAATTCTCAAAGTCCATTTTCACTACACTACTAACTTTAAAAAGGGTTGTTCCAGTGCACAGGGTTCTTTGCTTTGCGAGTATTGAAGAGAGTCATCAATTATATGTATTTTTTTAAAATTTTACAATAAAAGACTATTTTTGTGACTTAAACTTGTGATTAAAGCTCAACTACAACTTTTATCTAAATAAAATTTTGATAGCCTTGAAATGCATCTTATAACCTTTTTAGCATACCCTTTTATGTGATCATCAAATAGAGATGTATAGAAATTGGATAGTAGTTGGGGATGATATTTGTTGATTTCGATGTAATTGTTAGTAATGATAACAATTTATGAATTCTTAATACCACTTTTGTCACGACCTAAAGTGAAGTGCTAAATTTTCATTGAAATAATCTAATATTTGAAATGATTAAAGAGTTGATGTACATTGGTTCACACGCACTAAGGAGTGAATTACAAAAATTGGTGAAATTGGAAGGATAATGAGTAATAAGCATATAATAATTAATTATAGTTGTGAAATTGTACTGGCGATTCGTGTGGAAATCACAGTCATAAGTACAATTATGAAAACCAAAACCGAAGAATATGTATAATAAAAATAAGAACATATGCTTTTGTCACAACAAGAATGAGCATGAGCATGAGCATTAGCAATAGGGTTTAGGGTACATATAATAAATAGTGTGCTTAAAGGCGTGTTCTCGCAATTCCATGCTTAGTCACTTGCCGGTTAAAAAGAAGCCAAACCTTTAACATTAAAATAAAGTAAAACCCTCCATGTTGTTTGTACTGTAATGCTGAATTAGTGGGTTTGATGGATTAGAATAATAGTGAAATGTGAGAGATTATGAGAAAGTGGGGATGGATCTGGAATTGGCTGATGGGGAAAGGATCGAGAAGAGAGGTGAGTAGTGTGAGAGTGACACGCTCGAGAGAGGCAGAAGAAAGAAAGAAAAGAAAAGCAAACGCAGAGGCACGTGTTGTTGTGTTATTTTTAGGGCTGATTTGATTTCTCGATGACCATAGCACGTGTCATGGTCTTGGTGAATGAGAGTGCAGTGCAGTGCAGTGCCCTCCATCCCTCAACTCACTCACCGGATTTCTAGCTTTTTCTTTTATTCCATGCTTCAACTCTTAAGAATAATTCTCCTTTTCATGTCATCGTACACTTGTATTTCTGTTTACTTTAGCTTAAGCAGTTCATCTTAAAGTGTTAAGAGTTAGTTCCAGCTTCCTGGTGGTGCCTGCAACATGAAACACGAAGTTCATGTTCAGATGATGATAAGTTATTGCTATGGCCCTGCGCTGTTAATTTTCATTACCCAACTCATCATATATCAGAGTCACTATCCCAAAAAATTCTACTTTCTACTTACAGAATGTTTGGCACCAGATAACTACAAGCCGTCCCGTACCTACAATGCTTTTCTTTAATCAGTAAATGATCAATTTGGTCACTCAAACTTTAAAAAAAATTTCCTGAAAACTACAGACATTTAGCTTTTTATTGTCAAAATCATGATTCAAAGTCAAATCAACTATTAAGAGCATAGAATGAGAATGCCCTTTTTTATAATTCCACATCGATCTATGGCGTGAAGTGGTAACATTCTTTGGAGGGTACAAGACTCAGATAAGTCATGTACTGTTACTGTTAGGCTTGACCGCCCTATAGGAACTTTCTTGTTTGTAACATTTACTCACTCGCTTTATCCCAAGTCACATACCTATCTCTGACCTATATCTCTGTTCCTCTTTTGGTACATTTACAGATATTAATGTGATGCTTTGGCAATAAATAAATAAAAGCCCTAAGATTCGGGAGATGTTAAGATTTTGTTTCTGCACTCTTTGACCTTTAATCGAACCATCATGTGTACTTACACAGTTGTTTCCACCAACTTTCTTCCTGTTACTTGCATATATCTGTATCCAAACACTTACTTTCGATTGTCAGGTTCATGTTATACACCTTTGACTATAAATCATGACAAGGACCCTATGCACTTGGCAGCCATTTGATTTGCGCTGCTGCTACAAATTGGTTCGAGCTATCATTTTCATATATTAAATTGCCTCTTCAGAGAGGGTAGAACAAAGCTAAGCTTAGACCAGGTCCTGAAACTTGGAATGGAACTTTCCTTTGGTCAAAATTATTTAGATGCGTTCATTACTTAATGGGATATTCTTTAGGATTGAAAAATGACAACTAATAATTATGAAATTATATATATTAATAGTTTAATACTATAGCATGCAATTAATATTTTAACTTTTGATCCATTGGATGATATGATTTTATAGTATAATTCAAGAACTTGATCGAAGATACGATAATTAGCATGCAAGTTATGAATAGTGTTTGATAATTTAAAATAACCGTACTTAAATAGTTTTTAGCAAGTTAGATTATGTGAAAATAACTCGATGTTGAGTTATCTATTAATGTTTAATGGATCACATGATGAGTTATATCAGACTAATATTTTTTATGTAATTATTACATATTATATTCGTTCCACGTATAATTTTTATTATTTAATAAAGTAAAAAAAAATCAAAAACTCTTAAATAATTATCGACTCATTCTTTATTTCTCCGTCCACATTCCATCTGCAACTGCAACTCCGTTGAAAGTCCCTTTACTACTAGCAATTGTTATCTCTTACACATTGCTTCCAAACACTAAAAACTCTATAATCTTCTTCTTCGAGCTTCTTTTATTCTTTAACAACTAAGAACTTGTAAGCGTATCAATAGAGTCTTACACAATTAAAATTCATGAAGAGAAGGAATAAATATCCAAAACTCTCCTGGGACTTGGATTTCTTACTGTTTTGCTTGTTTCTTAGGTTGGTATAAACTCAAAGACAACACTACAAACTCCAAAATTGTTCGCTTCTACCTTCAAGGTTCGTAAGTTGAAGAACAATTCTTCTCCAAAGCTCCTTATTTCTACTTTTGTCAAATGATGCCTTCCTCTTTTTCTCTGTAAACTCTCCTTTAGATTACGTAGGTAGATAGACCATTTTAGGAGAACTGTATCTTATCTTATAAACTATACACTTTGAAAGGCCATTCATGGCTTAAAAACATCTCATTAGATCATTTGCTGGAACTTTTAGGGTGTAACTAGAACTGTACCATCAGTTCATCATCTTTGAAAAAAAAAAACAATGTAGAAAATTTGACAACAAAAGATGAGTTGAGAAAACTTTGAAACTGTAATTAATAAACCCTTAATAGAAAAATAAACATAATCACAACTCTAAAGGCTCATCCTTTTAAGGCCCATTGTTTCAATTTTGATGACTTCTTTGCAAGTCCCATACCCTTTGGAGAATACCAAATCAAGAAGTTTTATCCTAGTTCATGGTGGTGGCTTTAGAGCTTGTTGTTGGTATAAAACTATGTCTCTTCTAGAGGAAGTAGGACTAGTTCCCACTGCCATAGATTTTACTAGATTTGGTGTTGAACTTAAAATCTTCTCAAGGATGAAGAGTTCAAGAATAGTAACGATTTTGTTACCATTTTGAGCCTTTCCCATGTATGTTTCCAGTTTGTACTTGAACTTATTTTTAGTAGGTTAGTTAGTTTGGCTAGCCATAGTACTGGTGATACTAAGTGCGTATGGTCTCTAATACTAAGTGCAAATCCTAATATGATACTAAGTGCGTATGGTCTCTAATACTTTCAATACTTAGGTAACAAGCCTCCTGCCTACTTTCTTAAATTCCTATAGTTAATGACTGATATTGGACTATAGATACTATGTTTAGATAGTTTATCATTATCTATGATGCATTGTTTAACCTTCAAAGCCTTATCTAACTATGGCTTTACTGGACCATTACTTTTTGTCTTACATTTCCTTTAGTTTTTTTTTTTTTTTTTTGCGACAGAGGCACAACAGCCTGAATTATATTCATAATGTTGAGGAAATCTGCTCTCAGATATCAAAACCTTTCCCAATCCTAATAGAGGAACTACCAAGTCTTGCTCTCCTGGTGTAAGAAATCAAGTATACTTTGCTAGAAAGTCCGCACATCTGTTAGCCTCCCTAGGCATGTATTGAAGACGGACACGCCAGTCCCAAAAAGGAGGGCCTTGATGTTTGTCAACAACTGCCCATGTCCGTTATCGACGTTCACAATCAGACTCCACTACAGATCTTATACCTTGTCTCCAGGCGAACAACAAACCATGCGGTATGCCTATGAGTTCAGTTTTTAACATAAACTCTCTGCCCATATTTAGAAGAAATCCCTTGATCTGAACGCCACACAGGAGGCTACCAAAGCCTCTCCCTCCCCTGATGCATATTAATTTGACTGTTGAAATATCGGTTATGCACCATATTGATTTCATAAACACAGTTTCGGATGTCTTTCAGTTGAACAGACGAATTCCTGTCCTGTTGCTGAAAAATTTGCATATTCCGCCATTGCCATAAACTCCAAGCGGCAACTCCAAAGCAAGTAGCCCAATCCCCATTCATATTGAATCCCCAATCATGAGTTTGAATCCCTATTTGGATATGTTGAATGTTTTATGCAAAATTCACAAGTTTTGATTCATAGGAATGGTAAAGACCGTTGGAAAGATTGATTCAAAGTAAAAAATGAAGTCTTTGTTTAAAAATAAAATTTGGAAAGTAGTAAAGAAAAGATATTTGTTAAAAGATAAAATTTTATCTATTAAGATAAAGTTATTATCTAGTTAGGATTTAAACTTTTGAATTTGATTTGTTTGCGTAATATTTATCTAGATATTAGCTAAGTTTTTTATTTCATTCTCTATATATTTAGGTCTTCTTGTCAAGTAAAATGCACCTATTAATAAAATTACCTCTTGCATTATCTCTTTTCTATTCTACTTTATTTTAGTTAGTTTTCCATTGTCAATTCCAACATGGTATAAGAGCTTTAGATCTTTGAGGGACTATGAGATTGAGTGAGTTCTCATGGCTGCCAGCAATTCAACTATTATCTCACCCCCAAGTTTCAACGGTGAAAATTATCAAGTATGGGCTGTTAAGTTGAAAGCTCATTTAAAAGGTCTTAGCTTGTGGCAGTGGGTAGAAAATGAAAGGGAATTACCACCTCTAAGAAATAATCCAACACTCAATCAGATAAGGGCTCTTGAAGAAGAAGAAGCAAAATCCCAAGAGCTTTATCTATAATTCATTCTGCCGTCTCAGAAGTAATTTTCACAAGAATTATGACGTGTGAAACAACTAAGGAAGCTTGAGATATGCTGAAAGAATTATATCAAGGCAATGACAGAACAAGAAGGATGCAAATCTTAAATCTCAAAAAAGATTTTGGGACTTTGAGCATGAAAGAAAAGGAGACCATACAAGAATATTCTGATCGGCTGATAAGTGTGGTGAAAAAAATTCGACTGTTGGGAAAAGATTTACCTGATAGTAATATTGTAGAGAAAATACTTATAAGTTTGCCTGAAAGATTTGAGTCTAAAATTTCATCTCTTGAAGATTCAAGAGATATCAGTACAATAATTTTACCAAAATTGATTAGTGCTTTGCAAGCTCAGGAACAAAGAAGAGCTATGAGAAAATAAGGAATTGAACAGACAGTTGAAGGAGCTTATTTAGCTAAAGTTGCAAAGGTAAAAGAAAAAATTCCTCAGTATAACCATTGCAAAAAGCCTGATCATGAAGAGGAATATTGCTGGTACAAAGGAAAGCCTCAATGCTATAAAAGCAAAAGATTTGGTCATTTGTAAAAGAATTGCATATTTAAAAAAGAAGACAAATTTGGTTGAAGTGGCTGAAGAAGAAGCTCTTTTTTGAAGTAGTTGAAAGAAGTGCTCAACAATGGTAAGTTGATGAGAAAGTGCATCATACAGTGAAGAGAAATGCTTCATAAATAAGAAATTTGGAGAAATGTGCTCCATGGAGTTTGAATTTTCTGCAACTTTGAATCAAGGGAGAATGTTGGAAAGATTGATTCAAAGTTTAAAATGAAGTCTTTGTTTAAAGATACAATTTGGAAAGTAGTAAATATAAGATATTTGTTAAAAGATAAAATTCTATCTATTACGATAAAGTTATTATCTAGTTAGGATTTAGACTTTTGAATTTGATTTGTTTGCGTAATCTTTATCTAGATATTAGCTAAGTTTGTTATTTCATTCTCTATATATTTAGGCCTTCATGTCAATGTAAAATGCACCTATTAATAAAATTACCTCTTGTATTATATCTTTTCTATTCTACTTTATTTTAGTTAGTTTCCCATAGCAAATTCCAACAAAGACAAACATCCTACCAAATTCATGTTTGAGAAGCAACACATGAAAGGATTATATTTCTACCAATCATCTATTAAGGTATGCTACATAAAGGAAAGTTGAATTATTTGAATCTTGATGATTTCTATTGTTTTTTCTACTTCCATTGGGTAGAGTAGCTATATGTCAACCACTTAATGAATTCAAATTTTCACTTTAGAACATGATGTTATGAGAGCTTTCTTTATTATAGTGACATAGGTTCCTTTCTTTAAATTCATAGTTCTCCTTACCACTAAAGAACAAAACTAGCTTGAGGAAGAAGATTATAGGATTTTTAGTGTTTGGAAGCAGTGTGTAAGAGATAGTAGTTACAGGTGGTAAAAGAACTTTTGACGAAGTTGTAGTTGCAAACGGAGTGCTGACGAATAAGTAAAGAAAAAGTTTCATAATATTTTATGTTTTATTTATATTCTTAATTTATTAAATAATACAAATCATGCATGGCACAAATATAATATGTAACAGTCATGTAACAAAAATACTAATATGACGTGACTCGACACATCATTCATGTTAATGGAGAACTTATTGTTGGCTTTTTTATTAAAACAAATTGAAAGATGGAGCATTTTTCCCTTACTTTTAAAATTCAACCTAGTATTCCAAAATTGAGTAAATTTTGGAAATTGTTTTACAATTAACCTAATGGACAAATAAGAGAGATATGGTAAAAACTAAGCTTTTATTGATTTATTCACAATAATCAACACAAAAGGAACTTGAGTTCTTGTTGGAAAATTCCTTAGACTTGTAGATTATTACGAAATAAAGGGTCAAACTGACTAAGTCTTAGGCAAATTTGATTATGATATTTAGTACTTGATTTTAGGAATCATTTTAGAAATATTCTTGTGATAGTTAGCAAATAAATAAGATTTTCTGTTACGTTTCAGTTCTATATAATGAGCTTTGTTGCTGTCAATAAATGAGTGTGTGTTCTACAACAAAAAACATCTTCTTTTTCTTTCACTTCTATTCACCTATTATGCTTTAGCTTTAGAAAAACATCTTTTCCTTCACTTCTATTCACGTATTATGCTTCAGCTTTAAAAAAACAACATAGTATCAGAGTATTTGTCTTGAGGGACCTACGAGATGAGCAAAATCAAAACACAAACCTGATTTACAACCCATAATTACAACAAGAATTACAACCATCTTCAAGCAATGGAGATTGAAACACAACTGTCTCAATATGCACTACCAATTTTTGATGGTGAAAACTATCAAGTTTAGGCTGTTCAAATGAAAGCTCATCTTGATGCTATGGATATTTGGGAAGTTGTAGAGGAAGACTATAAAGTGTCTCCATTGCCAATAAATCCTAAAATGACTCAAATCAAGATGCACAAAGAAAGGAAAAATAGGAAGTCTAAAGCCAAAGCCTGCTTGTTTTCTACTGTTTCAAACATCATATTCACAAGAATTATGAATCTAGAGTCGGCAAAGGATATCTGGGATTACCTCAAAAAGGAATACCAAGGTAATGAAAGAACAAAGAGCATGCAAGTGCTCAACTTGATCAGAGAATTTGAAATGCTGAAGATGAAAGAGTCAGAAACCATTAAAGAATACTCCGACAAGTTGCTCGGCATAGTAAACAAAGTGAGGTTATTAGGTAAGGATTTTTTTGAGGAACTAATAGTGCAAAAAGTTCTTGTAACCTTACCTGAAAAATATGAATCTAAAATTTCTACATTGGAAGAAGCTAAAAATCTATCAAGTATGTCTTTGGCAGAATTAGTAAATGCACTACAGGCACAAGAACAAAGGAGGATGATGAGAGAAGAAGAACCATTGAAGGTGCTCTGCTAACAAAAGAAAAATATTCAGGAGGAGATAAAAACAATAGTTTCAACAAGATCGATAACAACAACAACAGAAACAATGATGATTCATATCCACCATGCCCACATTGCAAAAAAACAAATCACCCACAAAGAAAATGTTGGTGGAGGCCTGATATCAAATGCATAAAATGTGGACAAATTGGGCATATGGAGAAGAGTTGCAAGTCACAAAATGAAGAGGCAAAGACAGTAACTGAGCAACATCAAAAGGATAAATTATTTTGACATTAAAGCTCTGCAACTCTTAAGGCAAGGAGGAGTTTGTTGGAAAATTCCTTAGGCTTGCAGATTAATACGAAATAAATGGTCAAACTAACTAGGTCTTAGGCAAATTTGATTATGATATTTATTGCTTGATTTTAGGAATCAGTTTAGAGATATTCTTGTGATAGTTAGCAAATAAATAATATTTTCTATTACATTTCAGCTCTATATAATAAGCTTTGTTGCTGTCAATAAGTGAGTGTGTGTTCTACAACAAAAAGCATCTTCTTTTTCTTTCACTTCTATTCACATATTATGCTTCATCTTTAGAAAAACAATAGTTACTTTCAACTTGAAGAACTTTACAAAAATATCACTTAAAGAACTTGCTACTAGAAGTTAACACTAAGAACTTTCTCTTAAAACTCTCATTTCTCTTACATATGATTGAATGTACCAAGTTACATACTTATGAACTACAAAGGATACCTTTATATAAGTTAAGTTAAAACTATCCACTTCTCACTTCCCCGGTAAGTTAGCGGGAGTTGCCACTTCTTCTATTAAGTCCCAAGTTAGTGAAGGGAATCTACTTTAGGCCACTAACTCCTATAAGATAAATGTTTAGAAGATGTCTATTCATTGTCATATCATTTGACTCACTTTTTTACTATTTAAAGAAATGCTCTCACTTTGTTATGTAGTAGCCCACTTTCTTAGGCTACTATTTCTATGTTCTTATCATATGTCATCACATCATCATGTCTAAGTCAAATGACTTGATGAGCCTTTTGATTTATCCATCTTGAGCTATCTATGTGCATGGTCTATCCAAGCTCATCTACTGTGCAGTTTCATCACTCTTTGAACTAAGTTAGCGATAATCTGTCAATGTACAATAAACCTTGTAGGTTCACATACCTTTCAATCTCCTTGTCAATTTTTAGAGCTTTCATGCACTCTCAAACTTAGCATGACTTAGTTGTACTATCATATTTTGATCTAGCATCCGAATCTTGCCTCTCATTAAAGATTTTCTTCAATGCACACCACATCATTGCATGCTAATGCTTGCATATTATCAAGCTTTCATTTGTAATGCATGTTTGACCTCACCTACTCATAAGTCCTTGCATTGTTCCGTCAACTCAAGTACCAAGTATTGGTCAAGGTTCATCAACATTTATACGATTGTGCATCTTGGACTTAAGGGTCTAACATAATACCTCCACTAGAAAAACTCAACATCCTTGTCAAAATAATTTGTGGGCACTACTTCGAAGTGCTTCCCTTAAAGGCTACTAAGTAAAAGTTTTCATTAACATATCTTCAATGTACTATCTCCCCTATCCGTTGGGTTTGCTTTTACTTAGATGCTCCTTTGCAAGGCTTAATACGCCTAACGTACCATCTCCCCTATCCCTTGAAGGATCTTTTCTAAAATGCCCTCTTTTTATAGTAAAAATATCGAACAACTTTGATCTTGGATTTATATCTTGACTTTCTCTAATT
Organism: Erythroxylum gracilipes; assembly: GCA_026413385.1. Taxonomy (NCBI): domain Eukaryota; kingdom Viridiplantae; phylum Streptophyta; class Magnoliopsida; order Malpighiales; family Erythroxylaceae; genus Erythroxylum; species Erythroxylum gracilipes. The sequence continues at coordinate 35,460,283 of JANZLC010000002.1, forward strand.
TTCAGTATCTCTTTCCTTGTTCTTGTCTCTACTTACAATCATACCCACTTTATATCCATCTACATATGTGTCAAAGTATATATCCATCTACATATGTGTCAAAGACCTTTTTCTTTAATTATTTGGATTGCACAACATTATTCAAATCTCTAATATAAATAGTTTCTCTACAATACAACATATTTGGATTGCATAAAATTATTCAAATCACTAACAGAAATAGTTTATCTAATATACAACATAATATCAACAAAGTTTTCGTATGAATTAGGCATGGAGCTGAAAAATATTATCACTCAATCCTCATCTTCAATTTAAACCTTATTACCTTATAAATCTAAGTTGGTTCGACAAAAAATCTTATGTACTTTTTGTCATCTTCAATGTATATAAATGCTACTTTTGATATAAACGATTCATTTGGGATTTCTTCTTATATTTACTTTCAAGTCATTTTCATAACAATTCAACATTTATTTCTCCAACCACCTTTTTTAAGACTTTGCCTCCCAAACTTAACAGTATAAAGTTATGCTTCCAAACTCTTTAGCAATTTTTCTTCACCTTCCAACAATGATACTCAGACCTGTTAACAAGAAGCACCCCTCATCTTCACCTTCTATAGAGTGAAATTGTTCGATTCATTAATTTTTTTAATTTTGAATTTGTGGAGAAACATCTTGACAACAAGCTGTAAGTTTGCAAAGAGACCCTAGGCTTTGATACTAATCATATCTCTCATGCAACCCCCATCAAAAATTACATCAATCTGTTCTTATTCTTCACTTCATTAATCTATTTTATTGCTTAACAATCACAATGTGGGTGAGGAGTATAAAGTGCTATTTTAATCGCGTAATTTAGGAGGCTCCCACTTGTTATAATACTGTTGATGTCTCCTGACTTGCAA
>JANZLC010000002.1:35461292-35472349 GCA_026413385.1 Erythroxylum gracilipes
GGTCATAGTAAAAGATGAAGTAACAAGAAGAGTAAAACCTGCTTTACAGCCAAGAGTTCACCAGAATCGAGATTCATTCCCATGTAAACATGACCCGATAAACATGATCAAGTCGGTGTGGCATATGCGGCACCAACAAGAAGAAAAATCAAATTGAGAGAACACAACCCACGAACAAAAAGCATGAAAACAGAAGCTAAGCTATACAAAGTCACGCACCTATCGGGTGTGGCTGAGCCTCGGCAGAGGCAACAGATCTACGAGGGCAAAAGAAGGAAGAACACAGGAGAAGGAGAACGATGGAATCAGTTATTAGGGATTTCAGATTTGGGTGGGTTTGTACGTATATATATATAATGGCAAAATTGTAATTACTATATAACGAGTAAACGGGTAAACGGGTATGGGGGGTGGTATCCCTGTACCCGCCTCGATACCCGACGGGTATTTTTGTTAACCCCCTATAACGGCCCCACGGGTAAAAATTTGCTCCCCATATCCGCCCCCGTTCGAGTAATTTTATCAGGTACCCATCGGGTTTGGGCACAATTGTCATCCCTAGTCTTGTTTGTCTGTGATCAGAAAATCAACAGGAAAAGTGACTATGATATCATGACCAGAAAACTACCTAAAACTATACAACAGTATCAATTGGTAACATCTGCATAACTTTTCATAATGGTTACACATTCAACTTTTGCTACATATCCCAGTTTTTCGGTACAAGGCCTTGTTCCTCTTCTCAAAGTAACGGATTTACTACGAGTTTGGCGGACAAAATGTACAGCTGTTACGGAATTTTGTTTTGCTTTTGATTTAAGTGGGTGTCACTTTTTGCCAAAAAGTTACTCAATTTTTGCTTTTGGTTGTCTCCAAAGTTGCTGGTATCTGTTTATTGATTAGTTTCGGGCTCAGAGATGGTAACTAGGAATTTCATTAATAGTGCTTTAGAATCAATGGGTATCGCAAGAGCGCAGAATGCAGAGTTTTGTTCTGCAATGCATACTGACTCTGAACTAAAGCACAACACTTTGCATCTATATAGTTTCCGGGAAACTGTAAGATTTATAATTCAGACAGACGACATTCTGCAGATTTTTTTCCAAAGACATCTCACTACTTTTTTTTACTTCTGTCCCAACTCCATCACAGTTGTTCACACAGGATTTTCGGCAACTATTTCTTAGAACTTGGGTTATTGGCTATACATGTGTGCTTTTGGAAACTCCATGCTCGCAGTCTCCTACTCAAATTTCGATCTTTTTCTCAAATGTCTCAGGCCTTTTCTCCCAGAACTTGTACTGCCGAGAAGTGAGCTCCAGCATCTTTTCAATCTCCTCGATTGGCATTCCTTTTGTTTCAGGGACATAAATTAGGACAAAGATCAAACCGATAATAGAAATGACACCAAAAACCATGAATGTCCAGGAAGTTCCAATGGCTTCTGTCAAAGATAGGAAGGATTGAGCAACGATAAGGTTTGAAATCCAGTTTGCTGTGGCAGCTATACCTCCGCAGACTCCTCTAAACCGTAGTGGGTATATTTCAGAATTAACAATCCACGGAACAGTACCCATTCCCGGAGAGAAGAAAATGATGTACAAAGCCAGGCCAATTAGTGCAGGCCATCCGTATTTGCTTGGACATCCTTTAGTGTACCATGTCCTGTGGCTTCCTCCGCAAAGATCCTTCACCGTGTCATTTGATATCAAACATGCTCCTGGCAGTAACTGCAAGAAAATAAGCATGATGACACAAGTTTTTAACATTCGCATACAAAAAGGAAGACATAAGTCTATGATAATAAGAAATATTTCTGAAGTGTGTCATTTTGTTTTCCTATTAGTAGCTGAAGCTGTTTAGTGGAAGTAAGGTAATAGTGTACGACAGAATTCACATAATGTTCTTTTTACCTTGTTTGAAGAGGAAGAGCAGAAGCCGCAATCTGGATGTGTGGCCTGCAAGCAATCCATGCAGTTCCAAGCAGCAGCATTTGTGGCCAATCTATAATCAGGGCAGGTGTATGGTGAAAACTTTGCTTCAGATTGAGTAATCAGTGGTGCCTGCCTTGTAGCCTCGTAAAATATACCTGTCAAAAGACCAAGTGAAAGTGCCACTCCAATCAAACTGAAAATCAGGAGCTTTTTCCTCCCGGTCCTGTCAATGAAGTATATGCTGACGATTGAGCCAAAGGCGTTGAGTCCGGCGGTCACAAGCGACAATAGGAGGGCTGTTCGATTGGATGCGAAGCCAGCAAACTGAACTATAGTAGGACTATAATACATGACTGTATTGATGCCTACGAACTGCTGAAAAACTTGAAGGCCAACACCGGCAACCAACCCTCTTCGCACTGTTTTTGTCTGCACCAGTTTAACAAAGTTAATCTTCTCAGAGTTCCCTTCTTCATCGATTTCTTTGTCAACTGATGCCTTCAAATCCTGAATTTCTGTTTCAACTTCATCCGCAGGGTATATTTTCCTCATTATCGCTTTGGCTTCTTCTTCCCTTCCCTGCGATGTTCAAGACATGTTAGTTAATTCCTAGCTCGAACAAGGACGTTCATGTACACAAAAAAGTTAATTGTGAAGGAGAAACCTTGCGGAATAGCCAACGGGGCGATTCTGGAAGAATCAACATTAGAAAGAACTGGACCAATGCTGGGATTCCTGCAACCCCAAGCATCCACCGCCATGTTCCTGGTGCCTGAAAATTTTGGTAAAGCCATTACAAGTTAGTCTTACGTCTATTACAGGTTTAAGAAGGCAACTTCCAGGAAGATTAATAAGTATGACTGGCATGCATTTTTAGATATGCGCTTACCTTGGTAAAGGCCAAGTTGATAAGATAGGATAGGAACTGGCCACCAGTAATGAGAAAACCATTGGTACTGACAAGGGCACCTCGGATTTTTGCAGGAGAAGCCTCTGAAATGTAGAGAGGGGCTGTCATTGAAGCCATACCGACGCCAAGTCCAACAAAAACTCGACCAAGGATGAGAAGACCTGGGCCTGGAGCAGAAGCCATGATCACTGCTCCAATGAAGAATAGAAAATCAGCAAACAGGAGGGCTATTCTCCTCCCAAATTTATCATTTAGCCATCCACCCATTGCTGCTCCTACTATTGCTCCTGCAACAGCCATGCTCACAATGCTCTCCTATTCATGTTTCAACAAGACGCACATGATCAATTCTTTTTAATTTAATGTATTCATAATACACAACTGTCTGTCTTGCTTCAGGCATACATGAGTTAGTTGTTCGTGTCCGTTACGGTTGCCTTATGGTACAGTAGTTAATTAACAGATTCAACGTTCCAACTTGCTCGCTGTCTTAGTCTTACTAAGATAGTCTCTTGTACACGTGTTAGCGTCTGTCAGGGTCAGTATTAGAAATTAAGCATAACCTCATAACTTTCTGCCCTTTTTAAGAAAGAATAAGAAAATAATAAAATACAAAGTTGCCCATATGACACGAAATTTCCAGTTATTCTATAGTTTGGACCTGGGTTGTTCCTGATTGATCTAGGAAAAGTTCCAGCACAATCGTTCGTATTCATTTTTGACCTCGATCCGAAAGCCTGTATGGTCCTTAGGACACCTGGTATGGTACAAAATCGAGCTTTTCGTGCCGAATACCCATTTAGGCTTATTTATTTGGGTCTAAAAAGTGGAATAATGTCTATTACGTAAAATCTACCTCCTTGGTTAGCAGTTAATCCAAAGAGATGATGCCCTTGGCCTCATGCTTGGTGTGGAAGGGCAGTCTGATTCAGAAAAACAAATTTGGAGATCTCACCCTACCTCCCACATCAAAAAGGGGGTAGGGATAGCAACCGAAGTGTACAATACTAATTATACCATCATTCTGAATGAAAGAAATTGCAGTCAAGAAAAAGAAAAAAAAAGGGTGAAATAAGTTGTCAACAAATACTTTGGCTTTCTTGGCTGGTGCGCCTGCCAGGTGTGGACAACAGAAGATATTACCTGTAACACAGTTCGTCTATCCACGGACTTGAAGTCGTCTCTAATGTAAAGAAGAGCACCAGATATGACTCCTGCACTTCATAATTTTACTAAAAATATGAAAAAAAGTCACCCGAACAATCAAACAGAGGGTAGAAGAACGAACCTGTGTCATAGCCAAAGAGCAGGCCACCAATTCCAGCAGAGAAAGCAAGACGAAGAACATAAGGGTTCTTCCATGTCAAAGCGAAGCATTCTCTGAAAGCTGAGGAATTCGCGCCTGTAGGTATCCCTCCCTCCATAAATAATTAGCTACTTTTATATCCTTACCAGAGACACAGAGACACAGACAGTCGTCTGTGTGTGTGTGTGTGTGTTTGCTTTCCTAGAAAATGAAAAGAAGAGAGAATAACGAGAGGAACATGAAACATGTAAGAGATGGGTAGCTAGAGAGTGTAATAATACGGGAAAGGATAAATATATAAAGGAGAGGGAAGTTTGTACGCAAGCAAAGTCAATGAGTACACCAACTTTGTCTTGTGCTTACTCGTCTATGTACAACTCTTTTTTTAGACTTAAATTAAAACCATGTTGTGCCAAAATTCCGTGATTCAATTCTCTGTTCCTAAGAGATAAACAAAGTATGTGACCTTATCCTAATCACGACCAAACATTAACATTAGCCTTTGCTAGTTAAAGATACAAGTTTATGTACATTGACCATAACTGAGTGGAAGTATTATTCAAATTCAATAAACGTTTATATTGCCTCAATGCTACAAGTGTTAGGAGAACAGAACATGATTGCAATTTATTTTGTTGTTGAATTGATCTTTCGACACAAAAGCCTAGTTTTTAAGATCATGAGTAAGAGTCTGGTAGAAAAGTTTTTGCAAGTTTGTTTGTTAATGTTACTAGAGTCCGTGGCTATTTTTTTAGTTGTTTATGGTCCATGTTTTCCTATTATTTTGGTTTTTGTTATTATTAGTCATGTATTTAAGAAGTTGAATTCAATAAAACATTTATGTACAAATTCTTCCGGTCTCTTTTATGTGTTTACTGATTAATTTCAGTTAACAAACCCAACATTTGCCATCAGAGCAGACTTCTTAAGGGATTTGTGTTACAAGCCGAGAGTTAATTGTGTGAGTATAAACCAAACACAAACCTTTTAGAGTGAGTGTGAGTATACACCAAACACAAATCGCACATAGTGGCACTTTCGTAATTATAGGCTAATTCGAGCATTTAATTTGATTTCACAACTACTTTTATAGGGAATTAATTTTGGACGGACCGTTTTGAGCTTCATTCTTGGTAAATTTCGAGTGTTATGAATATTTTGAATTTTTGAGCATAATCAGGGTTCTCCTTGTATCTTTGGGATTTCTGTCTATATAAAGGCATTGTACCTAAAAATCAAGACAAGTTTTTGATTAATGAAATAAGAATTCCTTTTCTCATAATTCTCTTTTCTTTTCGGTATTCTTTGTGAATCAATGAAATTGAATCTTGATTTTAGGAATCAGTTTAGAGATATTGATTTGATAGGTATCAAATAAATTAGATTTTATTTTATGCTGATTTAGATTAGATGTTATCTAATTTTTAAATTTTGGTTAGAGAAAGACTGTATAAATTGACAAGCTTCTATTCAATAAAAATTGAGAGTCTTCTTCATATATATCTTCTCCACATAAAAAACCAACAATTGGTATCAGAGTTCTCTTGATCTTAAGGGACCTCTAACCTACAAACCTATAACTCATTCTACGCTTTCTCACAACACAAATCAAAAACCACACATCAATGGATTCAGAATCATCGTTCACTGTCATTACTCTGCCATTGTTTGATGGAAGAAATTATCTAAGTTGGGCTGTTCAAATGGAGGCATTTCATGAAGCAAATGACTTGTCGGAAGCTGTAGATGAAGACTACGACGTTCCAGATTTGCCAACAAATCCTACAATGACTCAAATCAAGATGCATAAAGAAAAGAAAAAAATTTAGGAGGAGACAAAAACAAGAGTTTCAACAAGATCGACAACAACAACAACAGAAACAATAATGATTCATATCCACCATGCCCACATTGAAAAAAATCACCTATAAAAAAAATATTGGCGGAGGCCTGATATCAAATGCAGAAAATGCGGACAAATTAGGCATATGGAAAATATTTGCAAATCACAAAATAAAGAGGCAAAAGCAATACATCAAGAGGATGAATTATTTTGACATTAAAACTCTACAACTCTTAAGGCAAGGAGGAGTTTGTTGGAAAATCCCTTAAGTTTGCAGACTCTTACGAAATAAATGATCAAAGATTAGATATTAGATAAATTTGATTATAATATTTAGTGCTTGATTTTAAGAATCAGTTTAGAGATATTATTGTGATAGCTATCAAATTAGTTAGATTTTATTTTATGCTGATTTAGATTAGATATTATCTGATTTTTAAATTTTGGTCAGAGAAAGACTATATAAATTGACAAGCTTCTATTTAATAAAATTTGAGAGTCTTCATACATATCTTCTCCACGTAAAAAAACCAACAAATTTTCAAAGCGCAATGCAAATTTTGTTTTCGCTTTCCAGCTCAGAAACCCTGTCCACCGTAGCACCCCACTCCCACAAGACCCGAACCGATATCAAGAGTGATATCCGAGTTCGCGCCCGCAAAAGTGGCGTGCTAAAATATTCACTCGATCAAAAGTTGGTAAAAATGTCATTTACTTTTTTGTAACCCGATCGACATAAGCATACACAGAAATCAATTTCTGATCGGTCCAAGTCCAGTTCATTACAATTATACAGATTCCAATGGCCAAGTGGGGCCCAATATTAATACAAAACATCATTTTTAGAAATTGCAGAATAAAGGAATAATCAACACAACGATAGACGCAACTGATCCCTACCCCTAACTCCCGTTCGCCGGACGGGGTATTCACCAAAATCCTGAAAAATAATTGCAAATTTTGGGTGAGTTTTGCGAACTCAATGAGTGACCATCATCGATGGCTCACCCTATGCACAATACACAATAATCAGATCACATGTATCCTTTTAATAGTAAGCACATGAATCACATAAACGATATCAGTCATGTCACATATTATATTCAGAAATTCTTCATGTTATATTTTATTTCAATTATCTCAGTCATTTCCCGTTCGGTTACATAATATATGCATAGTGTGCATGTGACTCACTGTCCAGTTGTTACGTTGTTGTGACCGAGCGCCTGACCTGTCCCATATAAGTGTCATTATGTGTTAAACGCATTTCAGGGGTAGGAGAGCCCTCTGGGTATGCACTACTTTCCTTCGAGCTCGAGGCTCTTTATCAGTCGTTGAGCTTGTAGCTCTGATCGGTCGGCCACTCTGGTCACAACTGCTATTACGTTTTATGCATTCATGAAATGATATGCCTTAGTCAAATATGCGTGATCTCATTTAATCACTTCCTATATTATCTATCAGTCCGACATTTCGTCATGTCATCCATATCAAATACCTTTTTATCGATCTCATTTTCAGTATATGCAATATCGGTTGCATTGAACAATACAATATATGCAATATCGGTCGCATTGAACAACACAGTATATGCAATATCGGTCGCATTGAACAGTACAGTATATGCAATATCGGTCGCATTGAACAGTACAGTATATGCAATATCAGTCGTATTGAACAGTACAGTATATGCAATATCAGTCGTATTGAATAGTACAGTATATGCAATATCAGTCGCATTGAACCTTCACATGTACGTTACCCAGTTGTTACGTTGTTGTGACCGAGCGCCTCATTATGCGTTGAGCCCAAGGCTCTGATTCACTTTCAATCTTTAGGGGGGAGGTGAGCCCTCTGGGTATGCACTACTCCCCTTCGAGCTCGAGTCATGCTTGATCTGTAGGGGTAGGAGAGCCCTCTGGGTATGCGCTACTTCCCTTCGAGCTCGAGTCATGTTTGATCTGTAGGGGTAGGAGAGCCCTCTGGGTATGCACTACTTTCCTTCGAGCTTGAGGCTCTTTATCAGTCGTTAAGCTTGTAGCTCTGATCGGTCGGCCACTATGGTCACAACTGCCGTTATGTTTCATGCATGATGCAATGCATCAGTCAAAAATGCCGATCCCATTTAGTTATGTCTTTATTTTATCGATCGGTCCCATTTGTATCGATCGATCTTAGTGTATCGATCGGTCGCATTTTATCGATCGATCTCATTGTATCGATCGGTCTCATTGTATCGCTCGATCCCATTGCATTGATCGGTCTCATTGTATCGATCGGTCTCATTGGTTAATTACATTCTCATTTCCCAATCACAGATTCAGTATAAGCAATGCACAATCTGACGACAGTAAATAGTCACATTATGTACTCTTAGTTCACCCAATTCACATTCAAGTAATAGTTCATCGATTGATTAGTTTAAAATAGCAATGAAAGCAAACAGTAAAAGGAGACTATCTCGGTCTACTCACAGTATGTGCCCAACTAGTAACCGCTTCCCCGACCTGGGAACGCCTGGATGCGGGCACTCAGCCTGCACAGTACATTTATGCAAAATACGCACATGTAACAAATTGCACAAGACTGAACTGAAATGTGTACATTACGATCACTTGTAGATCCATGTTTCTATTTTTATTAGCAACAAGAATCAACTCTATCAGAGCTCTGTAGCTCACGATATTTCCAATATGCCTAAGCATATAATTTGACCCTTTTAATCGATTAGTCCACTTGGAATCGATCGAGCTGTCTTAGTGAATCGTAAAACTAATCAATATCAAAGATCAGTCGATCGACCAGAAATTCAAATGTCGATCTGTTTGAGTAGCAAAGGTCAGTCGATCAACCAAAAACTCAAAGGTCGATCGGTCAGAATATCACAGTCGATCGGTCAGAAAAGCACAGTCAGTCAGTTGATCGGTTAGATACTAGAGCTCGGTCGGTCAGAAGAGCAAGGTCGATCGGTCAGACTCTCATATTTTCATTCCACCTAGTTCATAGTCACTAACACTTTCATATTCTACTCACATTTCTCGGACCTCCGGTCCGGTATCTATTCTACATAAACCATTCCAGTAATTCGTACATAAACCATTCAATCTCTTTGCAATAATTCGTTTATATAACAAGGAATCATCTCCAAACTCCTCATCAACATCATCACCCATCCCATACAAGACTCAGTTCTGAATATCATGTATCATTGCCGATGACACACGCAGAGACTTTGCAACTATCGAAACATCGTAACGCATGCATATACTGACACTTTCTAATAAGTCTTACCTCTTGTAAGCTTCCGCTTCTTCGATTCCGTTGTCTCTACTTCTCCAAAGGTATGAGATTTATGTTCTGCTCCTTTTTTGTGAGCAAAAAGGGAGAGAAGCAAGGATAAACAACTTATATAGGGGAGAAAGAAGCTACGAGAACGATGACGGAGAAAGCATAAGGACAAGACACCTTTGCAAGGTGTCGTGGATTCATACGAGCATTTAATGCTCACAAGGAGTATCATGACACATGTCATGACACTTTCCATGAAGGGATTAGCTCTCTTCTTCATTTATCAAGCAATTTTCTCACCCAATTCATTCATTTTCAGTCATATATCTCCTTTCAGTACCATTGGACAGTAATTATCTATTTCCAGTAACCAATCAACCAATCAATCTCCCATATTACCCATATACCAAATGTTTAGGGATCTAACCCTTTGGATGGAAACGGGATGTTACAACAAAAGTCAAGGATAATACAAGTGCACTATACATTCATTAGATGGTCTTGCTTATAATGACGAATCAAAACAGCAATTAAAGGAAGACATTTATCATTCTAGTGCCATCTTCTTCTTGACGAAATAATTGAAATTAATTAGAATTTTAGTTTTTAATATTTTGATAATTGAAATTAATTAGAATTTTAGTTTTTTAATATTTTGATCTTTTCAGTGATTATTCTTAATTTAGATGTATAACTTGATGAACAAATTATTTAATTATTTTTAAGACATATGGCTTAAGAAAAAAAAACTTAAGATGACCCACTTACTTCCTATTCACATATACCTGTGGAGGTGGAGGCGATTAAGAGACTACGATGGTTGTGGAACACGTGTTTCACCACAACAAGGAAAGCATCATTCCTTTGAGAGACTACAATGTTAGATAATGTCATTATGTGGCCCATATATTTTGGTTTAATCATTTAAGTATATTATTGTGAAAACTTATTAGATTCTAAGATCCTGCAATTTATCATGCAAGAAAGATTATAGGTGGTATCAGAGACATGGATTTGAGAATCAATAATTTTCCATTTAAGATGTTAAATCAATAATTATTATGATATAATTATATACATGATATACATGATCAAGAAGATATTTTATAGTGATTTTCTTACCAATTACGACATGTTTTTTAATTTAAAAGGAAACAATCACGTCTTCTCTCTTTCTTCTATACGAAACATGATAATTGTTTTGTTTCCACCAAACTCACGTTATCAAGATGATAAAGGAAAGGAAAGACAATATTAGGTGCTCCCCTATCAAGTTAAGAATGAATGGAATTAACAACGCCATTAATTGCATTCATTAATTATTTTTTGTTTTATCTTATGTTTCTTCGTTAAGGATGGTTTGAAAACGTTCCATTAATGGACATGAAAGGTTCTCTCTCCTATTGATTGTGTTTCTCTCATCCATTCTCTCTTGTGCCATCAACGTGTTTTACTTGTTTCTTTTACCATGCCTCTTTAATGCTTCATTAATATCTTTATGTCTACTTTTATTAGTTGTCGTGATGAATTAACATCTTTAGATGAATTACTTGGGTTGATTTCTCTTAAGCCTCTTGTTTCATTAAATGTCGTGGGTTTTAATTGTAAAATTTGATGCGTGATTTTAGCATCATATATTAATAATTGTTAATGCAATAAAGTACTTATGCATATGAACAAGAATTAGTTTCAATATGACTTCTATTATCATTTATTTAATTTGATATTTATATAATGAATAATTTGTTAGTCATCAAAGTGGCCAAATTAGAAAGT
>JANZLC010000002.1:35487025-35512258 GCA_026413385.1 Erythroxylum gracilipes
TTATTTTAATTGTTTTCAAATATGATAAGAATGATTATTTTAATATGAATGATTAAAGTTTTGATATTTATTAAATTATTTATTTATTAATGATATTAAATAATCTCATTAAATTCATGAACTTTTTAAATTTAGTTCTTAATAAGAATAAGACTCCAACCTGTTTTGGTTGGAGTTACTAACACTTGCGTAATAAGAGTAAGTGTTAAAAGTGGAAGCCGAAATTCAAAACCAGCTTTGGATTTCAGCTTGACAACGACGCATGTGGGTGGGACCCACATGCGTCTTTAAATTTAACAAGAGAGCTGTCAAATTTCAAGAAGAAAACGATGTCGGTTCCTTGTTAGACAGAATAAGACTGGGTAGGAATGGACAGAGGATCTGATCTCCTTGATACGTGGTTTGTACTTGTTTTGCATGACACATTTTATTTATCATCTTTTAGGCAGAACTTGATCTCTATATCAGTTTTGGACAAAGAAGGTTATAGTTTTATCATTGATGCTTCCGTTGTACAGTTAATCTTTCAATGCACAACATGTTGGCAATACCTTCTTATTATATGGATCATATAGAATGTGACTTGCCCCTCTTGAGATGTATGCTTCTTCATATATTGCTGAACAAGTTAATAGAAAGAGACCCTTGATAAAAGATAAGTCATAAATGTTATGACATAAGAGGTTAGGTCACATTTCTAGAGATAGAGTTAAGAGATTTATTAAAGAAAACATCCTCCCAACTTTAGAATTTGATGATCATGTGTTGATTGTTGCAGTGATAAGTTAATCAAAATAAAGAAAAACAACTCATGCTTTTGGCTTGTTAGATCTCATATATAAGGATATTTATGGACCTTATATAGCCACATTGTATAATTTTAGATATTTTCTAACCTTTGCTGATGATTATTCCTATTATGGTTATGTGTTTTTACTTAAAGAAAAATATGAAGTTTTTGAGAAATTCAAGATCTTTAAGACTATAGTTGAGAACCAATTGGAAAGGTCCATTAAGATTGTCAGATTTAACTGTTGAGGAGAATATTATGACAAACATATAATTTTAGGACAAGAAAAGGGTTTGTTTGCTAGATATGTAAAATCATATGAAAAAGTAGCTCGGATCACTATGCCAAATAGTCGTGAGTAAAATAAAGAAATATTGTTTAACTAAGTTCATAGACCTTTTTCTTGTATTTGGCATCAATGCCTTTATTGTCTTTGGATTGACTGGGATCTTTCGGCAATATCCTTGGATCTGCAGCAACCCATATGATCGCTTTGTATTTGCCTTTTTCCACAGCTTCCTTAGTGAGAGTGGTAGACAGCAGAATCACGTAATCCCCATTTATAGTCGTTGTGACGGCTATAATTAATGTATACACCAAAGTTAGCAAGCTGTCATTGAATTTGTTTCCTGTTCAAATGTACTATAAATTTTTCGGATTGCATTTGTCTGTCTAATTATAAGAAAATTAGACTAACTAGGTTTGTATTATAAGAAAATATTCATCATACATCTCAATGCTAATATATGTTAGCAACAATTCTTATTTTCAATGCTTTTATAGCGTTGCAGATCATAAAGAAATTGCAAATCGCTTACAGTCCGAACTTGTGGAAAGCTTTGTTTGACTACGCATAATGCTTTTTACTTGTCAAAGTTGCTTTACGATTCTGGATAAATCATAAGCTGAACAGGTCGTTTTCAAGGAGAAATTATTTTCCTCTTCAGTTGCTTTTCCCATTTGCTTTTGCCAAAAGCTGCAGAGTCTCGGCAAGAAGATTGACCAATTGTTCTATAGCTAGCCTTTAATGACCACTCCTTTCATTGATCCTGATGTAATAAGGGAGCATTCAATCAATGGATGAAGAAAGCTCTTTCATCTCGTGGCTAAAATTAATTCGTTAGAAAAGCAGAACATGTCAAACTTTTTGTGTAGAAATTGTTAGAAATATGGAACCTTAGAAGGTCATTCTTGATTAGCTAATAAACGCTATATGGAACCTTGAGATAAGAACTTGACTCAAGCCTCTCAGAGAAGGAAATGAATCATCTATTATAGTTTGGATGAAGAAATATTTACGAAAATAGCTAATAAAACCGCATTAAACTCTTCAAAATTCGATAAGGTAAGTTGACAATGTGAAAAAGGTAAAATTTCAAACTTTAAGGATTGAGTTTATGACACTTTTAATAAAGGATAGTGAATTCATTTCAAAATATTTCATAGGAGCTATGTGAGTGGTAAATCAAATGACGAGGCTTAGTAAAACCATCTAGGATATTTAAGTTATGGAGAAGTTCCTATGATCTCTTAACTCCAAATCCAATTATGTGAAAGTTGCTATTAAAGAATCTAAAGATGTAAGTAGCATAACTATACTTGAGCTAAGTAAATTAATAGCTCATAAAGAAAGGATGAATTGCAACAAAAAGTATGTAGCAGAACAAGCCTAATTAGCAAAGTTATCGTCAAAGTCCAAAACTAGTTACATGGAGCCAAATTCTATATATGAAACTAAACATGGTCAGGGATGAGGTCATGGAATGTAAGGAGCAAAGGAGATGATAAGGTAAACAAGACTTTATAGTGATAATCTACCTTTAAATCCTTAATGTGGTTAAGGAAGGGCAAGAGAAAGAGACAATTTTGGCCAAAATGGTATAAGAGAAACGACAAATCTCAAGTTAACATTACAAGAAAAATAGGTTTTAGCAACGAAAATTATTGACGGAAAATAAAGATTTGCTATTGGGGAACAAATTTAGCGACAAAAATTACCAACAAAAAGAGTCGTTGAAGAAACGGTCGTTGGTAAATTTTAGCGACGGATATTAGGAATCCGTTGCAAATTTAGTGATGGAATTTTGTAAATCCATCAGTAATTTTAGCAACAAAATTTCCGTCAATAAATTTAGGTATATCTACAGGCAAATTTACACCAAATTTATCGACAAATTTACATTCCGTGGCTAATTTGCTGATGGAATCACAAGATGTTGTTGGTGAATTTACTGACGATAAATTGTAAGTTCGTTACTAAATTTACCGATGGACATAAAACATTCCGTCACTAAATTTACCGATAGATAACAATATCCTTTGCTAAATTTTTACCAACAAAATATTGTAATTCCTTCAAAAATTTAGCTATGATAAATTTCAACCGTCATTTCTCACTTCCTACCCGAGTTTTATGTTGATAAGGTTTTGATTTGTTTGTACATTTAATTTATGTAAATAATATAACATTGATTAGTATATAAGGTAATCATTATCTTGATTGGTAATATAATAAAAAACCTATAATGTACAAGAATAAGTACATTTCATCGCTAAATTTACCGATGGATAACATTATCTGTCGCTAAATTTTTACCGACAGAATATTGTAATTCCTTCAGGAAATTTAGCTATGATAAATTTCAACCGCCACTTCTCACTTCCTACCTGAGTTTTCTGTTCATATTTTTTTTAATTTTTTGTATATTTAATTTTTGTAAATAATATAACATTGATTGATAAATATAAAGTAAACATTATCCTGATTGGCAATATGATAAAAAATTATTATATACACGAACAAATATCTTTAAAATAACTGTAAATTAAGAATTCATACAAAAACTTAAGAGTAGTAAAACATCAAATACATTCACTTATCCATCTAAGCTATGCAGGTGGTGAAGGTAGATGCTTTGACTGCTACGATGAGGTCCTGTCCCTCCCCTTCAACTTATCCACTTTATTACGGAGCTGAGTTATGCACTCCATTAGCCTCTCTACCATACTCCCAAGCTGAATGACTCTCCCATTTGATGTAGATCGCCTACTAGATCCAGCTATAGTGGATGTGGAGGATTACGAATTACATGTGCTTGCAAATGAACCTAATTCGAAAATCCTTCCATGGCGGACCCACTGCATCAAGATATGTCCGATTCTCATCAGCAATTTTAGAGTTTTGATACTGTCGTTCAATGCTTTCTTGTATTTGGCCTTATCATTATAATTGTTTATGTTAATAAGTGATAGCTGTTAAAAATTAATATTAAAGTATAACTTTTACATACATGAATTGTCTGCATCGGGTGTTAACAAAGGTCACACCATCATGCTTCTTCGTGTGATGTGCAAAAAGAGCTGGCGAGGTATAGGCTTTTTGCCCATAAACTTTTCATGTATCAAGATAAATTGTTATAAGTGAACTACACTTTACAAAAATTTCGACAAAGGTTCCTCTATTTTATAATTTTTACCTCCTGTTAGACAAAAAAAAACTTAACAACACAGTCATTAATGACACCAGACATTGATAACATTATTATTCTCTATAATACACATATATTTTCATTCTAAATTTTATACATCAAATTATATTGAAATTAAATTCCATACATTAAAGTACAAAAATCAGAATATAAGTTTAAACTTTTGATACTTACAACTTTCACTGCATGCTCCTGGTGAGTCATAGATCCTCCAGTATATATGAGTAGACTCTCTCCCTCCGATCCTCCATGTCTGTTTACAAAATTATGCTCTGAAATGGACATTGCCTCGGGTGATGCCTAATATTATTGCCAACGACTCCATATTTCTTTAGATATATATAGTGGTCGTATACCATTCTTGTGTATCGAACTAAGAAAGTCTCTATAACGTGTACGAGCTCGCCTCTCCCATACATTATAAATTGCAACATCAAATTTTGAATCCTAAAAAGATTCTTTCTGAAAAAAAAGAAAAACATAGTATAAGTACTTATAAATGACAATATTTATCTAATTAATGTATACAATTAGATAAAATAAAAAAGATTAAGAATATATTATTTGTACCTCAAACTCCGGGTAATAAAATTCCTTTGTCGCCTAGAGACATTCTTCTATATATAACCCTCAAGATCTAACTTCTCCTGAAACTTGGATGGCATATTTCTGAAGCACGTTCTAGACGAGACCAACCTGATATATAAGTTATTTTAGATCATGTTCAAATTAAAACCTGTAACTTCAGTATAAACCTATGGTGTTATCATTCATGTATTACAAAATTTTTAAAACTTCACTCAGCTTGTTGACAATTATGATGTAAGTTCTTCCATTAACTCCCTTAGCTCCAAATTAGAGGCCGCCTCCTTCATCCCTAACATTTACGCCTGATATTTCTATCGGTATAGGAATGGTGGATGGTGTAGGGGTAGTGGATGGTGTAGCAGGGGTGCTGGATGGTGACTCTACAAGGGCTGAAGGTGGGGAAGGTGATGCCTGATCTGGATGCGCACTAGCTGGGAGTGCAATACCTGATTTTGTAGCATCTTCATAATGTGATGATTCACCCAGAGAGTCACTGGCTCCTCCAAATCGTGGTAATCTAAATCTTGGCTACATCATATCCTATTTTCTCTTTTGTGACATATTTTTAAGCTGAAATTCATTGATTATTCCACTGATACAACAATATAAATTAAATATATAACAATATATTGTTGATGCAATAATACGTTTATTCATATAATATTTTATTACTTACGCAAATTAATCGTTATTATCATTTAATTGTAAATCAAAATCATCATCATCTTCTTTTTCTGAAGAATTAAAATCAAACTCAGGCTTCTCTTCAGATCTCTCACCCTCCTCATCCTTTCCAGATGAAATTTCAACATATTCATTATTTAGATCATTTAAAGGTTCATTCTCGTTATATGTTACACATGCATTTATTTCCTGAACATCTTCCTAAAATGCTTCCCTTTCAATTTTCTTACTTTCTCCTTTTCCATGTTATTCAAAAATACCTCCATGTTTTACTTTGCAAACGGCCAAATAATCTGACTTACCTCATCGTAAGCTGAAAAAAGGGACATAATACACCTGAATCGCTTATATTGCCAACATGAATGGTTCAAATTATCTAAATCTTCTTTGCTGGTTAATTTTAACTAGACTGTATTGGCTGTGCACTTTTTCTCTAACATTAGGAGTTAGATCAAATCGTTCACACTTAAATATCACACTCCATTTTATTAGCAATGAAGGGTATTCAATTTCAACTATCTAAATAATTTTACCATAGTAATCGACCAATTCACCCTGTATACAAACCCCACTATTTACTATTGTCATATTGTGACCATGATATTCTGTATGAAATATTAAATAGTATAATGTCATTTAAATACTTTGTATGATAACTCAACCATTTCAGTTATTACAAGTGAAAACTTACATATTTTTTGAACCATCGAGGAAAATGTCTTTCAACTTTTTTATTGATATCATCCTATGTTGTTTCAGGCATTAACTTGCCTAACCATTCCTTGTACAATCTAAAAACATCATTATGTATTTTAGTTGTGAACAACACTAACTTCGAAAACTCAAATAGTCAGTTTCAAAGTCAACTTAAACTTACTATATAAAAAGTTGAACCTCTTAACAATTTAATAAAATGTAACTATGGGTAGTGTTTATTTCTTCTTTTGTTAACGTTCTTCTTGTTGAACGTTCATATGTTTGTCTTGGATATGTGAAAATGGATGAGTTACCATCAACATTACCCATTTCTCCCCATTGTCATTACAAGGAATTTTTTTCCTCTTTTGTGCACATGTGGCTCAAAATAATCTGAACAAAATGTATTTGCTTCCTCCACTAAATAAGCATTACATATCAAGCCTTCAACTCTAGCCTTGTTTTTGACATTTTTCTTCAAGTGATGCAAATACCTACATTACAAATAGCGTTATTACAATTCTGTGATTAAAACATGCTATAATTTTATTTAAATATTAACTACAATTACTTCTCAAACGGATACATCTATCGATATTGAACTAGACCAGCAAGTTTAGCATCGTGTGCTAAATATGCGAGTAGATGCTCCATATAGTCAAAGAAACTTGGAGCGAAAATCCCTTCTAATTTGCACAAGAGAATTAGAATTTTCCTTTCTAGTTTTTCCATTTCATCCAACTTTATTTCAGATGATGTTGAGCTTTTAAAAACAAACTTAATTCTGTTACAACCTCCTAAACCTTATTTGGTAGCAACTCCTGAAATGAAATTAGAATTAGCCTTTGCATAAACACATTACAATCATGACTTTTCATCCCAAATAATTTGTACTTCTTCATTTTCACACACCTTGTCAAGTTTGAAACATAACCATTAGGAAACTATAAACTTTTCAACCATTCAGATAAAATTTCCTTTTATTTTTTGTCCAAAGTGTAATATACTTTTGGATATTTACCTATGCGAAGATCTTTATCTAAAAGTAATTGAAAAGTTAATTTAAAATAGACAAAAAACTTTTTGATAACATCCATAGAATCTTTGTTCATATAAAAAAATGAGTCAAAATCATTATTAACTACAAACTTGACTATGTTAATACCATTAAGTGAAATAATCATATATGAGCTTTCATATGGTAAGTTTATTGAATGTCTAGAGGTCATGAGCATGAAAAATAAGAAAGAAACTTATAAGTATGCCTTTGGGTTAAAAACTCTTGTATGATTAAGAATGAGAAATTTAAATGTGATATGCATGACATGATATAATTTAAGAGTTTGGTTGTTTCCAATGACAATAGGTATGATTTATTGCATGAAAATAAAAAATTCAAGAAGGATATCAATGGCCTCAAAAAGTCTTTTCCTATATTCAATATAGGTAGTGAAAAATTGAATAGAATACTTGGAGCCCTAAAGAGTTCTAATGATAAATTGGTTTCAGTTATTAAAGTGCACCTTCCAACAACAAAAGCATCTTTTCGAGGGGAAAGCAATTATATGATGAGCCTATGGCTAAATATGTATATATTTCACATGCTCATCCAACATTCTATTTCATATCAAAAAGAGAAATTTCATGCATTCATGAATTTTTAATATTCTAAATATACATATCAAGTCTTTAAAGGCAAAAAAAA
Source organism: Erythroxylum gracilipes (assembly GCA_026413385.1). Classification (NCBI taxonomy): domain Eukaryota; kingdom Viridiplantae; phylum Streptophyta; class Magnoliopsida; order Malpighiales; family Erythroxylaceae; genus Erythroxylum; species Erythroxylum gracilipes. The sequence goes on from JANZLC010000002.1 coordinate 35,494,977, forward strand.
CTATAATTCACATATGAAGACATAAAAAGGCATGCACAATCATAATATGGACCTCATCTATGACAACATATTATTAAATATGCTCACACTTATTATAAACCTAAATTCAGTTATAATGGTATAACACAAGCTCATAATCATTATAGTCCACCATATAAGTATTTGACATATGTTCAAAATTCTCATCCCAATTTAATGAAAGGAACATATGATATGACAATTCGTATGATAAGCCTTCTCATCATAGAATGAGAGCTGCTAATTCTCCATATATCCAAAAGAGAATTTCATATCACACATATCATTTATCAATACCTAAAAATGCATATAATAATATTTTTTAAAATCTTTCTCATATGGCACTAACACTTTCAATTTTTATCATGTGAGATATCTTTTTTTTTGGTGATTATGGTCATATAAAAATTAATTATTTTTTAAAAACAATTCTTGTTAAGAAAAATGAAAAAAGATATAAGATGAAAATGTTTCAAAGACTAACCTCTAAACATTTAAGTTTGTGTGGGTACTTAGAACATATTAACTTTTTATCTTGTAAGTTGATATTAAGTAGCATAAAATAAATTCTAAGAATTGATATAATCTTTATTAATATCCAATAAGGAACAATAAGGGTATCTTTAACAATTATTTCAAACGAAAAATTATTAGAAGCCCTTATATGAGTTAAATAAGGAAATTAGTATAAAAAAACAACTATTGAACCAATTGAAGAAGAAAAGGAAGTAACCTTAGGTAGTATATAAAAGGGTGTAAATACTTTCCTTGACATTGATGACAATTGACAATATTAACTTAGTCGTGCATAATTAAGGGGAGAGGAAGAAAGGCTTGATGCATGTACATAGGGGGAGAAAGGTATATTGATCTTTGAATTAGTACATGAACCATTTGAAATTAAATCTTTTTTAGCAAGCACTTTGCATATATACTTTACCCATATAATTGGCTTTTTGATAAGGGAAAGAGGCAAGTGTTTTTTGGTTTTTTGTATTCATACTTATAACTTTATATACCATATATCCTATTTAATCTTGATGAAAATGGGAAAGAATGATAATACTAAAATGCAATCATTCATAAAGCATGAATTAAAAGGGGAATATTCATTACATATTGATTTGATAAAGAGTGGGCTTATACAATATCATTTATTTTTATAATATACATTGATTTGACATAGGGATAGTTTATTTAATATCATTTATTTGCTTAAATTTCTCCAAATATCTTTTTTTTTGCGTGAATCAATTGATTGAGAATCTATAAGCCACATTATATATTCAAATACTCAATAATCTCCTCATTCAATCCATCACTGATTGAAAACATAGACAATTTTTATCGTATAATTTAAATTTTCTCCCTTTTCTTTTCTCTATAAATATGGGAAATTCAACTTTACATACACAAATTCACTACTCAAACCTAACTTCCAATTACTTTTAATACAACACCATTTTATTTTTCAAACGCACCTATACTTAACATATTCTTTCTTTGACAAAACCTTTACCTACCTTAATTCAAATACCCTACTAAATTTTAAAACTCACTGTAAGTGTTAATTAAGGTTCACATCTCAATTTCTAAGTTTTAAAACCAATTCATTGAACTTTCATCCAACTTTCATTGAACACTTGGTATGCTACACAAATTCATCCCTAATTTATTTCAAAACTGCAATTTTTTGCTATTATTCACTAACATTAACATATAACAACAAACAACGACCCATTAACCAAAATAAACCCTGACAACTCAATCCATACAAACAAACCAACAAAAATAAAATCATTTAACAACAAAAAATGAAGCAGAAAAAATAAACCCAATAGCAGGGATGATCAACCTCGACAATGGAAGCAAAGACAACAGATGGACGGACGGACAATGGATGACAAAATAAGACAGATCTGTTGGAGATGGAGGAAACGAAGAAGAATATAAAATGCAGAAGAAAACAACGAAGAAGAAGAGAAGAAAGGTTTACATATGTTGATTTAATTCGAAGGAAAACGAGGATGTTTTTTTTCAATTTAAACGATGTTGTTTTCTTTTTTTAATTTACAGACGAAAATTATTTTTTTTGGTAAATTCTGTTGGGAATTTTAGTCGGGAATCATTGGCACCTATTTTTACGATGACATTCATTAGTCTGTCGCTAAATTCCGTCAGCAAAGTTAGCGATAATAATTCTTCCTCTTTTAACGACGAATTTTTTATTTTGTCCCTAATTTACTACATAATTTTTTCTGTTGGTATTTTGTAATTTTCTTGTAGTGTAAATATTATTTATGTAGAAAGCATGATCATTATTCTTAAGAATATTTTTTATAGAAAAAATATGAGATAAAATTTATAGAAGCTAATGAAGATGTAATAGAGGAAACTTTATTACTTACAATTAAAGAATGAGCTAAAAGTAGACAAGAACATATGGTACCTTGACAATGTGACAAAAGTGAATTTGTGGAATTAGATACTAAAGTGATAAGTTTCTTACACTTTGATGATAATATAATGGTAGAGATCAAAGGCAAATATGTTATTTTTCTTAAGATAAAAATAGGTCATCAGAAGTTTCTATTTAATGTTTAATTTATCTGAAAACTAAATAATAGCATTTTTTAATGATATGCATGAGAATGCATATATTTTATTAATTATTTGTACTTAATTTTGATGTTAAATTACCTTGCTTTTCTTAGTTTTTGATATCTTTGTAGGTAATTGAGCAAATATGGTCTTATGATGATATTATTATTCAATAATTAAATGTCATTTTAAATAAAATTATGGAGAAAATTACAATTCTTGGTTGAATGCAGTCTGATCCACACCAGTGTGCTAGTTTATGCTTCAGATAGATATATTATAAAAAGGTGATAAGATCTAAGTCACGGTTCTGTATGAGACCGTATGTAAGTTAAAAAAGAAATAAGAAGATTATGTTTACTGATACAGTTGTGCTAGAGACTGTGCCCATCATATAGAGAAACAAAAAAGATCTATGATTTAGTGATACGCTCATTCTAAAGACCATGTCTATATCCTAAAGAAAGTAACAAGATCTATAACTTGGGTCATATTCACATCCCATACCATGTTATAGGTGGAATAAAATGTATTTAAGTGTGAAAATCCTATTTTTAAAGAGACTATAGCTAACTTTTAGAGAAAACACAAACTAGAGACATCCTTTTCTCTTTAAAAATTAGGCTTAGCTATCGAGACGCTCGTAAAACCATCAAGAAGTCAATTATAAATTATTTTTTATTTGAGAATCAAGATCCAAACATCATCTCAATAAATTAAGTTGTTACCGAATATTAGAATTTGATGTATTCGTTTTTACCATCTTTTATTTGTTTTTTACTGTTTTCATTTTGTTATTTTGGACATACTCTATGATTAAATACTTTTCTATATTTAGATGGAAAAAATGTTATTTTGTGTAGACAGATTCAAATTTATTTACGATATAATATATACTATTGTGAATTAGTTTCTATAGATCTTAATGCAGATCAATTCATGTTGATATCTAAATTTCATTTAAATTCACTTGTAAATGCCTTAAAAGAATTTGCTTGTTTGTGGAATACATCTTAAGTTGTATGGGTTAATTGGGGTGCTTAAGAGAGAATTACTTGATTTTCCTAGTATAAGGATGAAACCTTTCATGGGATTTTAAAGATCTTAATACATTTAAAGTATTGTTAGCTTAGTAGAGATACTGGTTAACCAACCAGAGAGATAATGTATTTTTAGTGTCTAGAAGATCTTACAAATATAAAGACATATTCATTCTAGGTTAATTAAATTATAAAGTCAAAAAATATTACCAAAGGAAGTATTAATCTAAATATTGCTATTTGATTAGATTCTCTTTTGATGAATTATCTTATCATTGATTTTCTTGGCTATTATCTAGGTTTTAATTTTAATTACAGTGTATTGTTCAAAACCTATAAACCTTCTTTATTATTTATCTTCAAGCAAGATAAAAGTGTTAAATTTTCTAATTTATATCATTTTTATGAGATTTAACCCCTTTTTATCATTATATTACTTACCAATAATAAGTGCATTTGCTTAGTTATTGAGTAATATATCTGTCATAGGAAAAAAGGTTTAGTAGTATTCATGCATACATAACATTCTAACAAGTTTTAAGCTTCTTTATATATATATGAAGTAGACAATCTACTTTCCTATAGAAGATCTTGAGAGAACACTTCGGCCAAATTGAAGGGAGTGAACTAAACAAGGAACTGAAAATGCAAGCTAAAACTAAAGAAGAGTATAAAAAAAATGATATAATAAGCCAAACCATCTCTTATGGAGACACAATTAAGCATTATATAATTGGAGATTAATGCCGATTACTTTGAGATTAAGCCCAATGAAATCTAAATGCTACAATAGAATTTACACTTCAATGGATTATAAGACAAGGATCCCACGTAGACATCACCAGTTTATTAGAGATTTGTGATATGTTTAAGATTATTGGGCAACTAAAGACACCATGATTATATAGTTTTTCCTATTCACACTAAGGGATTATGGGCAAACAATGGTTGAAAGCCTTAACTGTTGTCTAAATTATCATTGGGGAAAGTCTTCAATCTAGCAATTTAACAATAAAGGCTGGTATGAAACATAAGAGGGATACAAGAATCTATTGAGAAAGTGCCTAGATTATGGCCTTCTTATATGGATGTAAGTCCAAACTTTCTATAATGTTCTAAATGCTCTTACAAGGTAGATCATATAATCTACAATAAGTAGAACAATGAATAATAAGACCCATAGAGGGTGCCTTAAAGTCGGTAAAAGAGGTCACAATGAACAACCATTAGTGACAGTTAGGAAGGGTAAGAATGAAAACATTAGTTGGGATCCATAATATAGATGTTATGAATGTTTTGATGGCTCAAATGAAGGTGATATTAAGAAAACTAGACAACTTGAGCTCAGCATCAAAAACAACTCAAGTTATAAGCAGTGAATTATGCAGGAAGGGCATCATGATATGGAGTGCTCAGTTGGAAATCTCATGGCTATGTCAGTGGAGTAAGTTAATTTTATAGAAAATTTCTACAGGTAAAATAATCCTTATAGTGAAATATAATTTAGGGTAAAAGGTTATCCAAATTTCTCTTAGAGTAATTATCAAGTTCAAAACAACTACTACTAAGTTTTAATAACTTATGTAAAAAAAGAAGCATTGGATTCTAGAATATATGACAGGACATATGCAAGCAATTACTTTTTGATTCAAAATCATGAAACTTTAATGAGAAATCTCGAAGTTTAATTTGGTCATCTAACAAAGGTGATACAATACACCACAAGACATTTTGCCTAGTGAACAATACTTATAAGTTTGAGATGAGTGACATAAATTTGATGTCTTAATACTAGACATTGAGGTGAAGCAAATGGAGGATGAAACTGATCACTTAAGAAGGATATGCAAATTAGGTGCTTAAGAATTTCAAATAGTAACCTAGTTAACACTCCTATAAAGTGTGAAATAATCCTATCTAAGTTTGATAGATAAGAGAGTATAGATCCAACTTTGGTTAGAAGTCTTGCGGGAAGTTTGAGGTACTTCACTTATACAAGGCCAAACATCTTATCTGTATTTGGACTTGTTAGGTAATTTATAAAGAAAACTTTCGAAGTTCATTTAAAGATAAGAAAAAAGAAGTCTTAGGTATCTTAAAAGAACTATTGACTATGACATATTTTAAACATGTTTCAAAGACTTTAATTTAAATTATTTTTGTGGTTGTGATTTTATAATCCTTTTTATGATAAAAATTCTATTGGGTTTATTTTCTTTCTAGGGAATAATGCAACATCTTGATGAAAGAAATAACTAATATTCACACTCTCTACATGTCCGTTAGAGTATAATGCAACTACCTTTTGTAGTTGTCATTTTATTTGGTCGAGAAGGTTGTCGAAAGAATTTTGATTAGAACAAATTAAGGTAACAAAGATCGTTATTGATACTAAATATACTCAAGCTTTAGAAAATAATCTTATGTTTCATAATATGAGCAAACATATTGATATAATGTTTCATTTTTATTTGAGAATATATTGCTAAAAAGGAAATCAACTTAAAGTTTTGAAGTCTTTGATCAAGTTTTTGATATTTTCACTAAACCTCTTAAGTACATTGTTTTGAAAAGTTACAAATGATTTTTAGAGTTATACAAAAATCAATTTTTCACAGGGAGTGTCAGAAATAAACTTAATTTTAGAATTAAATAATAACTTTAAAATAGGCCGTTGAATAGTTAAATTTTATTCAATTTAAACAATTTAAGAGTCATTTTGAAGTTGCATATACCTAGATTCAAATGAATTTAACCTTGAATCATTTAAAATTATCTAGAGAATTAGGATGAAATAAAGGCATTGATTTTTTTCTATCATATAGATTTTATTATGTTAATACAAATATTTCCGTCTTTATATTCTAACATTAAGTGACTTTAAGACGGTGAATATATAACTCTATATTGTCTCTATAAATTATTATATAATATTTCATTTTATACAAAAAATAGTAAGAATAAAATTTCTGTTATAAAAATACTTTTCATTCATTATTTATACGAGGGGTGTAAATAGTTGTGAGCATATTAATTTTTTTTACATAAATTATATAATTCTTAAAGTCTAGCCTGACATTAACAATTATTTGTTGCCGCACTTGTTGTTTCTCTCTCTCTCTCTCTATATATATATATATATATATATTTGTTGCTTACATCGAAGAGTTATAGAGATGGCAACTGGGCCTGAAGTCAACTAGCTAGGTTGAGGTTGACCAGCCTCAGGTCTAGTTTTTTTAAAAAAATAGGTTTCGGCCCAAAAGTTCGACCCATATAAGCAAAAATGATATCATTTTTTTTCTTTTAAATTTTTTTAAAAAATTTCAAACCAAGCCGAGTCGAGCTCAAGCTCAAGCTCAAGCTTTGACCCACTGCCTTAGGTCGGACCTAAGCTCCAGCAGTAGGAATTAGCTTGACTCGGCCTGACCTATTACCATCCCTTGTTAAAGATTATTCTAGAGTCTTCATTTTCATGGATAAATGAAGATTTACATGATCTCTTCCTTCTCCATGTTACAAGGTTCAATAGTGAATATGATACTCTCTTAGCCAAAAACACGTATTATATTATATCTGCTGTCAAAGAATACTTAATTGAAGTTCCAGTTAGCTCGATTAACATGTATAGAGATTGCTGAAACATATGCTACATAAATTTTAGTCCTATGATCCGTATTATGCAACCTTTAAGGTTGTTAGCAGGAAGTTAATTATCCTCTGGGATCAGATATGAGATATCCCAAGATGACCTATGCATCAACTCATGCATGTGAGTTCTGGACTACATGTTAAAGCCCAGGAAACATAACATTAGGAGCCCGAACCTCTAATTGTTACATATCTCCTTATAACCAAGATATCATAGGATGATTGAAATACAATCGTCTAATTCTCCTTATCAGTACTGTATAATTCTTGTTAATCACCAATGATCTATAATGTCAGAATGGTTTTGCTCAGTCTATAGTTAACTGTTTATGTTCAATTGGTTAAAACTGAACTCAGTATTGAGGGGCATAAAGGTGGCAATCAGAAACTCAAATCATCCTTAAAATAGCAACCTTTAACGTTGTTCTGGTCAACCTCCAAAACCAAAGGACAGTATACAACCATAGAATCTGAGACACTTGCACCAATATCAGTTCTGAAATTCCGCTCTCTCACTTATAACCGCCCATCAAATTTAACTCCACTCCAAGCTTCCACGTTCCAACATCAACCCTCAACGTTCTTCCCCTAATTCCCATTTTCACATTCTTCATTCCAAGCTAAAAGAAACCTCGACAACAGCTTAATTCGATCCCTACTGCAGGATCTTGATTCCCTTACTATTTTCTGACATTACCTTTAATTGTTCATTCATACTTCTCATGACTTGTTATAACAATGGGAACAGAACTGCAAAGCCTGAAGAAGTTCCCGTCAATAAAACTAAGTATAAGTCCTTCGTTCAATTCAATAAGAGAAGATGAATGTGTGGAGGAAGTGGACCACAGGTACACCAGCTTAAAAGACATCATAGTGAACTCGCCGTCATGGAATTCACAGATATACGAGGGATGCGATTATTTCGACCCTTCAACGATTATGATCAGAAACCAATTGGTGAAGCATGCAGCCTCAGCATACGTACAATCAGCAACGATTCTAGCAAGCAGAAACCAGAACTGTTTCGTTAGATTCTGGGACAGGCTAAGGAACAAGTTTTCATCTGTAACTTGCTGGCATGTATACTTGTGGAACCCTTTTCAGGGTTGCTTCTGGCATGCATATTGCTCTATCGAATATGTGGTAGGCGCTGTTTTCAATAAGATGATTCGCGTGTAATGAAGTGAAGATGATGATGATGGTGTGTTGGGGTTTTCTTAGGTATATTATTTTACTTTCCATACCTTTGTTTTTGCCCCAGACGGAGTCATTTGTTCCTGTTATTTCGCATTGCTCTTGGTTTAAGTCTTCCTATCAAATCTTAGAAGTGGATTTCTGTGCTTTTTTATGTACTGAAAACAATCTTGTGTTGTAACTATCGAAGCAATATAACGTGTGTTTGGGACGATAGCTCTTTAGTTTGTTTATGTTCCCATAGTTTCTAATCTCTGTTGTCATAAAGCATTTTGGTAATTTTAGAAACTCACTCATTTGCAAAACAGAAAGAGCTCACATGAATTCACTAGGAGATGGATTAATTTTTTAACTTTAAATTCTGTAATGGAGGACAATTTCTTTCAATATGAGATGAAGACCATTCTGTAACCATTTCTTTTTCTTTTGCTCCATTTGTGAGAAAGGCCAAAAGTGATTCAAAATCATGAAATTGGAAGAACAAAGCAAACTGGGCAGAGTGTGTTTGACCTAAATAATGACCAAGAGCGGCAGGACAGGAACCTGAAGTACCTTTTCTTTTCATTAGTAAGGAATCCTAAGGCCAGAAGGCTGAGGTCCAATGCCAATCTGACAGCGTCGCTGTCCCCCAAAAGCAAGGACTCATAGGAACTGAAAACGACTAGCTACTTCTGACATTCAAACGACGGCGTTTCAGTCGTTACTTGTCGGCCTGTCGGTTGCTGTTTTTAACTAAAGATTGATCGTAAATTGGCCCCTTTAAATTGCTTAGGCCATTCATATTCCAAAAAGGGTCGGTCCATTTCAAAGCTCTGTTTGCTTTTTAAAACATATAATAAAATCAGAGGGAATATATATCATGCTTGTTGATTGCTTTCATGTCGTCAGGTTTTCTGAAAGAAATTACAATGGCGTGACTATGGGAATCCTTTTCTGTTGGGATTGCTCTGAATTTCTGTACCATATGCGATTTCTTGGTCCCCACACTCTCTATGTGTGTTTGACTGAAGGCCCAGGCGCCATGTTTATATATATAAGAAACGTGTCTTTACATATCATTGTGCATCCTCAAGGCTTTCTCTCTAACTCTCTGGTAAATGACTATATGTGTTGATCTCTCTTCTTCCATGCTTTGCGGTTTGGTCTGATGCTTCTTTTCTGATCTGGGTTCTTCATTAACTCTTCTTTTCATGCATATGATCAAACAAGTTCTCTCTTTCCCTGTATGCATGCCAAGCAATTAAAGAAAGGGCATGCCTATAAAAGTTGACGATTAAGAGGGTAACAGTCCGTATATTTTGAGACCCAAATCGTCAGACTTTGCCGGGTATAGACTACAAACCTAACCTGTGGCAGTGTATCCCATGCAAAGTTCCGTTCTTTTGTTCAGGTTTGATAATATATATCCTTTTTCTCTTTTCATGTATTGTATTGAATGTTAATCTACTCTTCTATTTGTACATCCACCTAGCTCCTAGCTAGCATGGCTATATATGGAAGCTTGGTATTCTAGTATTCTTATCATTTCCTCTTGTCTTTCAGTCCTTTTAGCTTCATTTTCACTCACATATGTATTCTTACAATTTCCTCACATCTTCTGTGGTCCTATTGTCTGATAGATACAATTACAAAACATCACTGCGTCTGTGTCACTGTTTTGTTTGTTTCCTTCCCCTTACTACAAATTCCCACACACAATCTTCCATTTCTCTACTACCTGATTCTGTCTATACTTTTGACTTGCTGTTTTTCTAATATAAGACTCTAGACCTCTTCCAATACTGTTGGAAACTTACTCTTCTTCCTTTTCTTTGATCACTCAACAGAAGTTGATCATTTTCGGAGAAAACATGCAGGTGGCGAATAAATCATCAGGAGTTGGCGTGTCAAGCGCTGTGGCAATCAACACCGAGCCTCCTACATCAACAATGAACCTCAACAACCCCTATGAGATCGTGAGGCAGTTGGTTTCTGGCAATGCGGTGGTGGTGTTTAGCGTGAGTGGTTGTTGCATGTGCACCGTGGCCAAGCGCCTCCTCTTCAGCCTTGGAGTTGGTCCGACCGTCGTGGAGCTCGACCACCACTCTACTGGGCCAGACATTCAGGCACTCCTCTTCCAGCTTGTGTCTGACGGTCAGCAGCCTGTACCTGCGGTGTTTGTGGGTGGAAAGTTTCTTGGTGGCATTGAGACTCTCATGGCCTGTCACATTAATGGCACCCTCGTCCCTTTGCTCAAAGATGCTGGTGCTCTTTGGCTCTGAGCCTGTTGACACTGAATTTAATACAATCAACTGCATGAATTTAGTTTTTACACATTGTACAGACTACTACTGCTGCTACATGGTTGAAGGTGATAAGAGCACTGAGACGAACTAATTTCTTGCTTGTTAGTTCCAAAGATCGGAAGTCTTTACTTTGAAGAAGTGAAATCATTACAAACTTTACATACATTTTTTATTGATGTCTTGAAATTTTGTGATGATGTTTATGCGTATGTTCTGGAGGCTTCTTGCCGGTGATTATGAGGTAAGAGGTTATATGAAAAGCATCACATTCACATGCAAAAAAACAGTACAATACATACACGTCATTGTTCGGTATTATACGAACTGGACACTGATGGCATGAAAGAAACGGTAATTCTTGACCAACGAACCAACCTTTGAAGAAAATAATGGCTAACTTGGAATTCAAGGATTCATTCTTAGAGATAAAACGAAAGGAGGGATCTTTTCAGTAGTTTTACTGTAAAGATCCCTTAATTCAGACAGTAATACTATTGTTAAGTGGATATAAAACAAAAGGAGGGATTTTTTCGGTTGAGAAAATGCGAAGCTTTGGTTTGGAACTAAGAAAATGAAGGCACGTTAGGATCGATGATGCAAGTTGGGAGACAGAGACAGAGACAGGTCCTTATCAGAACCTCGTCAGAATCAGTCAAAGTGGAAAAAGTTTAAATGTTTTGACCATATTAATAGTTTCTTTCCCTTCATCCCATGTGCCCTTTTTCTTCGTTAGTTTAGGACTAGGCCTTTGGGAGTTTGGGGCGGTCCACTTGAATCAGACGTTCAAGAACCAACATACCAAGCAAAGATGATATAAGTAATCGTGTTTATGGAAATTTCAAATTAAGAAAACAAGGCCTCTTCTTCAACGGTTTCACATCGCCTCTTGTCTTTGATTGGCTTGCTTGTAACATCCGTCGTTGACTTTTTGTTCTCATTTTGCTTGAATCAACCATATTTAATGACTCACAGTTGGATACTTGGCTTGGATAGCCCAAAGTTTTATTACAAGAAATTATAATGGAAATTATCATTTTTTGGATTTCATTACATTAGCCTATAAAGGAACCGTCTTGTGAATCAGTTTTGACGCTTTTCCATCTTCGTTGCTCTTAACGTCAAGAAAGTGTGTTTTCTCTCACTTTCTTGGCAACCAAATATATTTCTTTCTTAGGACTGCCCTGTTTGTAACTTTGTCCCGTTTGTTTTGCGATTTGTGATGGTGAACTCGGAATCGAAAAAGAAGGAGGCTAAGAGTGAGAGATCAAAATGGGTGGGAATTGGAGCTGTTCTTGCCCTAATCATTGCTTTAGCTGTGGCTGTTTCGACTGGTAATCCTAAGGTCTCCCTGTTTGGATCGCTTAATGGGTCCTGTAATTGTACTCAGGTGTGATCTCTTTCGGATTATATTTGGCAATGTCGCGATGATTGAGATTAATGCTCTATGTTGGCTTTTGATTTTTAGTAGTTTGGCAGTCTTTCTCTGTTATCTCTAATGGGTTGGTTTATTTCCTGTAGAAGTATATCGGTACAGTGGAAGATTGTTGCTGCGATTATGAGACGGTTGACCGTTTAAATGAGCAATTGTTGTATCCTTCTCTCCAGCAGCTTGTCAAGACCCCCTTTTTCCGATATTTCAAGGTTCCTTTGCTATTACTATTCTGGAAGGTTTCTGGTTGGTTGTTAATGAACTGGATGAATGTTGAATTTGGGTACTGTTTAATTTATGTGATTTTTTTTTCTTATGCTCGTGAAAATGACTAACCAGATATTTAGTTGCTTTTAAGTTTTATCAATTGGTAAGCATTACGTTGAGTATTCAATAAATCGTATAAACCGAGTGGTTGTGACTGTATTGATTGCATGCTTCAAGGAGAAATTTAGTATTTGTTCTGTTGTTCGACACAATGAGCAGAGTGATTTAAGCGCATGGGTTTTCAGGACTCAGTGCGCATAAATGGACGAAAACTGGATATTCTAGTGTGTATTTGGATTAGATTCTCATTTTCTGGTTACTTTTTAAATGTTTTCCAAATCATAGTTTTGGGGTTTTGGATTGAACCCAGTTTTTACAGATTTTTCTGAGCACTCTTGACTATCTAAATATGGTAGGTTAAGTTGTGGTGTGACTGCCCTTTCTGGCCTGACGATGGCATGTGCCGCTTGAGGGATTGCAGTGTTTGTGAGTGTCCAGAAAGTGAGTTCCCTGCATCATTTAAGGCCATCCGCCATGGCCTTTCTTCCGAAGATCTAGTTTGTCAAGAAGGAAAGCCACAAGCTGCTGTAGATCGTACCCTGGATAGAAGGGCTTTTAGGGAATGGACTGAAATAGATAATCCCTGGACACATGATGATGAGACTGATAATGGTGCATATCCTTTCTGTTCAAGTTTAATTGAATAACATAAATTATTGTTATTATAATTTCTTTTAATGCTTTCATCCTCTTCAACTTTTTTGTTTTTGCACTGATACATACTGGAGATATCAAATGATAATAACTTTGATTCCATCCTTATTCATTTCATGTTCACTTCAACAACTATCAGTTCTTTATCTAACAGATTGCCTTTTGTTAATTTATAACCCTGTACTCCCAAATTTTTGACTGAAAAACTAGTAAATGTTTCACTTTTGCAGCTGAATTGACATATGTGAATCTTCAATTGAACCCTGAACGCTATACTGGATATACTGGTTCATCAGCGAGAAGGATATGGGATGCTGTCTACTCTGAGAATTGTCCCAAATGTGAGTTCTTGTCTTCAATTATCTTTTTCATTTTCTTTTTTTCTGATTCTTGTTGCTGCTATTTCACATTAAACCACAAAAACAAAGACACACCAGCTGCTTTTATTTTGTTGAGAAAGCAAAAGCTGCTGCCATTCGCTAACTATAATAAAGTGTCAATCTTTATGGATATTGATTGTGTATTTAATTTTCATCCTTTCCTTCCTAGCAAGGTTGTATGATGCTAGTAGTCTTCTTATGTGTTTAAAATGGAATGTTGCAGATCCATCTGAAGAGTTATGTCAAGAAGAAAGAATATTGTACAAATTGATATCTGGTCTTCACTCCTCTATTTCAATCCATATAGCAGCCGATTATTTACTTGATGAAGCTAAAAACATGGTATGATTTTGAATTTCTGCTTTTCAAGCTTTAAATTGTTGACCAGGGCCTTGCCAGACCACAATTACATTCGTATCTACTTTGTCCTTTGAACACTATGCTCTGGATCTCTCTTAGTTATTGGCTTAAACATACTCTGGGAACTTTCAGAACTTTAAACTTGACATTCTGGAGTTACATTATATGTTGATGATTTGGATTTTATGAATTCTATATATTTAACTAGTTGTGAGTGGTAGAAGATGAGAACTTATGCCTGCTGATCAAGAACAAAGGTTGCCATGTAGGAAATTGTTGTATACATGCGCTTTAACTTGTAAATGTACATGATGCGTTACTTTTATAGTTTTCTTCTTGTTGCAGTGGGGTCAAAATTTGCCTTTGATGTATGATCGGGTCATGAGGTATCCAGATCGTGTTAGAAACCTATACTTCACTTATCTCTTTGTTCTCCGAGCTGTAACAAAGGTGAGTAATAGAAATGCTGATCTTATGTTACTAACTGATACACATGCTCTTTCATTCCACAATGGCTATTGTCTTTTGCTGATGATATATTGTTTTTCCTGACATTATTTCCTCCCAAATGTCTACTATTTCACTTTAGGCAGCAGAGTACTTGGAACAGGCTGATTATGATACGGGTAACCCTACCGAGGACCTGAGGACAGTGTCATTGGTCAGACAACTGCTCTATAATGAAGACCTTCAAACAGCATGCCCACTGCCATTTGATGAAGCTAAGTTGTGGAAAGGCCAACGGGGACCTGAACTGAAACAAAAGATTCAAGGGCAATTCCTGAATATTAGGTCGAAATTCCATTCGCTGGTCTTTCTCCTAACTTCTTTTTAAATGTATTTTGGATCACCATTGTCAGATAAATGGTAAAATTTAATTTATCTCAATAGCAAGAAAAATGATGTAATGTTGCTAGCACATGATATTCACGCAGAATTCAGGATGTTGCAAATTATGACCAATTCCTTTTGCGATTGCAGTGCATTGATGGACTGTGTTGGGTGTGAAAAGTGTCGACTTTGGGGAAAGCTCCAGATTCTTGGGCTTGGAACTGCTCTGAAAATCCTCTTCTCTGATAATGGACATCAGGACTTAGTTCAGAGTGTAAGTATATGCACTTAATGGAGTTCTATATAAGCTCTTTCTTGTTTAATGGTGTGTAGATGTAATTTGTTTGCTTTTTGGTGCATGAAATGTTTCTGTAGTTATATTAGACTTGTAGGTTTAAATCTTGTGGTAATGCTGTCCATCCAGTATGTCTGGATGTGTCTGGTAGTCCTTGTATCCTTGCTGAAAATTACTTTGTATTGGCTCTCAGCTGCAACTACAAAGGAACGAAGTAATTGCCCTTGTGAATCTGCTCAACCGACTATCTGAATCTGTCAAATTTGTTCATGAGAAGGGACCTACTGTTGAAATGATGATGGGAAAACAAAACGCTTCACCAACTGCTCTCGTTAATCTATGTCAGAGGGTGTGGACATCTTTATTCAAGTCATAGTAAGCGGTTCCTTTCTTCTGTGGCTAAGCAGAACGGTTTGTTTTCATGTCATTGTACTGTTGTTTGCTGGCCTTATACTTTTGGTGATTGTGCTTTGTGTGCAGGTAGTTGTTGATGATTCGGACCTGGAGGTCAAATATACTTACCAAACATAGGATTAGGAAATCAGGTTTGCAATTTTGAGAAGTTAGAAGAATCACATACCGGAATACAAACGCAGTGAACTTTGTTTTCCATTTCACAGAAGAAAGCTGCGAATTGTACTCACTATCACGTACTTTGAGTTCCCAGTATGAGATGATAGGAAAAGAAAAAGGAGGAAGCAATTCAATACCTTGCCTTTGATGTAATGCAATGTTTCTGGTCAATTTTACTGTAGCAAGCTGGACTGTATAATGAATATGGAGATTCGAAATTCTCTTTTAACAAGAAGGCAAAAGAAAAGAAAACAAACATTCAAGTGTGAACCATAAGAATCCGAATGAATGTTACTCCGATTATCATCTTTTCACTTCCTGCAATTATCTTATTACAACAAATCATATTTGAAGGACAGGAGCATGTTCATTGCATCAAAAGCGTAGTAAATGATCTTAGACGAGCGGTGGAGCATCGGAGATCGTTACTTTAGTAAAGCAAAATGGAAAGTCAGACGAATTTGCTAGATCGAAAGCAATCAGTCTGTCCCAGCACCACTTAAACAGTACTTAAAAGTCTACGCAGAATAGGATCAGTGAACTACCAAAAGTACTCGCTAGCCACTGTAATAATGGCATGACACTGATGCATAATGTTCTTAGTAAATGCAATTAATGTGGAGGATGCGTCAACCCCTGTATTGAGTTACGTTTTGTGGACAACAAAACCTCCGCATTCTATATATATATGTGGTGATTTTGAATGCACATGAGCTTCATATATATCAACTTTGTCTAATTGTTAATGAAAATAAAACTTCACTTAGTGCATTTTAAGTTAGACATACAAAATGCACCATCTAAGTGACTTCCTTAGAGCATTTGGATCCTTTAACCATAGGCAACAACAGTCTAAATTTGTGAAGAACCATTTATGGGCATTGAAGCTAAATGAGTCTGCAGCCTCCACACCATCTATAAATTCTCTAAACTCTGGGCATATAGAGGCACTTCCAGCATATGCCGCATCCACATGTACCCACAGACCATAACAAGAAGCGATTTCGCATAATGGCCTCAGTGGATCTACTGCTGTTGTAGAAGTCTTCCCTACAGTGAGACACAGAAACAAGGGGATCAATCCAGCTTTCATGTCTGAACAAATAGCCGATCTTAACGTGTCCAGTTAGAGGGCAAACGATGTAGCCACAGATGTCTCAATGGCTCGAGTATTCTCTGGTTGAATTCCAGCAATTTGAGCAGCTTTCTGCACCGCACAATGTGTTTGATCAGAACAATAAACAACTAGTTTCCCGATCATCTCCCTCCCTAATTTGCAAAGCATTTGATCTCTCGCAGCAACAACGGCGCACAAAATGACTTCACATGTAGTCCCATGTATGACCCCACCACCATTGCCAGAGAATAGAAAAGATCTTGGAAGCTAAAGCATGTCTCAGATGAAAAATCAAGCATGCATCTCAAAACACAAATTCGTTTACATGTAAGCAAGATATATGCAGGGACGGAGCCAGACTCAACTCTGAGGGGGAGCCGGGGGCCAACATCTAAATGCAAAAAAATAATACAATTATATAATATTATTAATAAATAATCAAAATGTAATACGCCGTTCTTTTAGATCACGAAAATCATCTATCAATAAATCTGTACTAACTGTTTCAACAATTTCTCTTTCAATAA
>JANZLC010000002.1:35512358-35523771 GCA_026413385.1 Erythroxylum gracilipes
CCAAAATGTCAAAGAGACAGAACAGAAATCGGACTAAAGTTGCTTAATATGCTAACCCCTAATTTGGGGCGTTACACACAAAGATTCTATCTTCTTCCATAAAGTTTCTCATTAGTAATATGATTATAAACATCATTGTATCCACTGTCCAATAAAACTGTAAACTTGTTGATGCTTAAATTCTCATTCTTTATCAAACTTAGTTTCGGCTTCTTAGGAGTAAAGACATACAGATGCACATTTTTATACAAATAAATCCCCCAATTGCTAATTAATGGTGTACCCTATTTAATATTTAGGACATTGGTGGATTTCTTGAAAAGTCACGATAACTAAATATTGGCTTATGCAATAACTACTGTACGTAATAATTAGAATAATTACATATGCATATATATATTCCTACTGTTGGTCCATATGTCAATAACCATTCTTATCTAGAACCCATAGGTCCAAAACAAGTGTGAACTCTTCACCTTCGTTTGTGTTTCTTACCCCTTGACTGAAACCAAATATTTCCTTTTTTTTAAAAAAAAAAAAGAGACTAAGAGAGTTGATTTCTTATTAATTTGTTTCTACGGTCAAGTGAATGGCTCTGGCGCCAGCCATACTCAGATTTTATCCAGATTAGACCAGAATGATCGCAACAGGACATGATATACCAAACTTTTTTTTTAATTAATTGAGAAAGAAAAATGAGAGATTTGAGAGTACTTTTTCTTTTTTTTTCATTTAATTTGTTTAAGAAAAAAGTCTGGAATTGTGGATGGAGGACCAACTACGTGTATGCATATGACAACTAAAGCTTGGGAGAAAGAGTCCAACACTCCAACATATATAACGCCGACGACGAAAATGTCTGTGATTGAAAAGTAGGGACACGAAATGTCGAGAATGGAACGGCCAAACGTACATGAACGTCACACCACCATTTGCAAGTTGCTTGCCTCCGTACGATCCCGTATAAATACCATAAACAAACTCCTAAATAATTAATTAATTAATTACATGAAACGAACTCCTAAACCATGGATAACACCGACGACGAAAATGTCTGCGATACATGACACGAAATGTCGAGAATGGTTACGTTCCAGGGAACCCAAACGTACATGAACATCACGCCACCATTTGCAAGTTGCTTGCCTCCGTACGATCCCTATATGTCATAAAATACCATAAATAAACTCCTAAATAATTAATTAATTACATACAAATGTTTTTTTAAAATCAGAAAAAGAGATACATTAATCTTAAGTAACTAATCAGAGAAATGATACCTCCAAAATATCTTCTAGTAAGATAGATTGGCAATATAGTCATGTTTTCACAATCCAATCTTTTGCTTTCGCAATGCAAATTCGTAACATTACGTGTCTTTAATGACTCGACTCGGTACAGGCAAGTGGTGGTCGGGTGATCAATAATGATGGAGATTGAGAATGGATTTGGTCAAATGTAAATATCAGAAGGGTTTATAAAATGTCCTGAAATTTGACCTGGTCTTGTGAAATTATAAAAATAAATAATGACAATAGGCGATTGTTAATTTGCATGGGTATGACAATGTCTAAGTTCTAATCCAAGCCTCCCATGCGACAAATGAAAACATCAATATATTGTATTATAATCAACATAAGCTGAAGTGCTCTGACTTGGCAGCCTATCGTCTTTCCCCATTGTACAGTGAAAGTCCAAGGTTCCGCATATTCTGTCCTCTACGCCAGTTGCCAAGTCCACGGGCAAGAATCTACGCGTGGTCTAATTGTTCAGATCATAAGTTTCCAAGAAAGACTGATGGGCCGCCTATGGCGTGCTTGAAAATTCGATATATATATCTATATATATATACCTATAATATTGAACTTAACCCTATCTTCCTAGACCTATAATATTGAACTTAACCCTATCTCCCTGCATTCATCTGCCATCAACTTTTCTCCATTAGTTTGGAATTGGAATTTTTGCTTAGAAAACACAACCAGCTTTAGCTCTTTCAATGGAGGTTTCATCAGAAGTGAGACAAGTCACGAGAGAGAAAGCGAGATCCAGAAAGGCCAAAAGGGTATGGAAGTTGAAGTTTAACATTAACTGGGAAGCCATCAAAAGGGCATTTACAAGAAACACAAAGCTGCAGTACTTGAGCTGTGCCCCAACCGTGAAACGTCTTTCCTCCACAATCAAAGTCCATAAGGAGGTTTATATGAGCACACACCCAGTTGCTCAACCAAAGATAAAAGCCCGTCGTGCTCGCAAATCTCTGGAGTTCCTTCTCAGAATTTCACAAGAAGTTAACGATGGGGAAGGCCTCATAGCTCCTACATCATCACCGAGGGAAAATATATCAATGGAGTGGCGTGAATTTCATGGTTCCTGCAATTGGGAAAACCTGCTTGACCCTCTGCACCCTTGGCTTCGCCAAGAACTTATCAAGTATGGAGATTTGGCAGAAGGAACTTATGATGGTTTTGACTCTGATCCATTATCTGATTACTATGGAAGTTGTAGATTTAACATGCACAAACTTTTCCAAGAAGTAGGTCTTACCAAGTACGGCTACGAGGTGACCAATTACATTCACGCCCTGTCACGTGTAGATGTGCCCGACTGGCTGGAGAAATCAAATGAAACATGGAGCAAAGAATCCAACTGGATGGGATATGTTGCTGTTAGCAACGACGAAGAGTCACAAAGAATTGGCCGTAGAGACATAGTTGTAGTTTGGAGAGGCACGGTGGCCCCCACGGAGTGGCTTTTAGATCTCAGGACAAAGATGGAGGTTTTAGACGACACAAAAGCAATGGTTCAACAAGGTTTCCTCACGATTTACAGGTCTAAGGATGAATTGACTAGACACAACAAGTTGAGTGCCTCCGAGCAGGTTATGCGAGAAGTGAGGAGGTTAGTAAATTTTTATACGGGAAGGGGCGAAAAGGTTAGTCTGACGACTACAGGCCACAGCTTAGGAGGTGCTCTAGCGGTCCTCAGTGCTTATGAAGCTGCGCAGTCTTTTCCTGGCCTTTTCGTTAGTGTCATTTCCTTCGGTGCACCGAGGGTCGGAAACATAGCCTTCAAGGAGAAGCTGAATGAATCAGGAGTTAAGATACTGCGTGTAGTAGTTAAACAAGACATTGTACCAAAACTTCCTGGTTGGCTACTCAACGACAATGTCAATAAGCTTGGAAAAATTGGTAGAAGATTGAAATCGGTTTACAGGCATGTCGGAACTGAATTGAAACTTGATCTGTTTGCGTCACCTTACCTGAAGCATGAGTCTGACCTGAAGGGAGCTCATAATTTGCAGACGTACCTCCACCTTTTGGATGGATTTGTTAGCAAAAAAGAGAAGTTCCGATCAGATGCGAAAAGGGATTTGGCCTTGGTGAACAAAAGCACTGACATGCTGATAGAGGACCTAAAAGTACCAGAGTCCTGGAACCAATTACCATATAAGGGACTTGTGTTGAACAAATATGGTAGATGGGTGAGACCTCGTAGAGAACCTGAAGATATTCCTTGTCCACCTTGACATAGTATTGAATCATAAAATCACAACTGCACTGTTTATTCATATGTTTTGTCCATAATTACAGGGTAAAGCCCTGAATTCAATTCAAATGGAGCCTAGCAATAGAGTAGATCGTTCAGTTTTATTATCCTTCTTAGCCGCACAGAATTCTTGGTAACCTTTGTAGTTGTTTACAGTAATTCTTATTCATTCAATTAATTCTATTAATTTTTTGTTAAATATGCGTTATAAGATCATTAACTTGTTTTATAAGTATACTAAATTAGTGTTATCATTTTGTAATTATCTATTTACAAAATCAATATAAATATAAATATGACAAATTACTAGTTTATCAATAATAAATTTAATGGTTTTAAATTAATGCAAATTAAGTATCATTCCATAATATTCAAAGTGTGCATGTTAAATATCTCTTAATAATAATATATTAAGTAAACATTTAATAATTCCGAATACATTAAAAAAAGTTATATGAAAATTCAATGCATTCATACATATGTAATAGAAAATATATATGATAAATTTTTAATTTAATCTTTCAAATTTTATTAAAAATACATATCTTAAATTTTTAATTTCCATAAAATAAACCTTAAACTTACAAGTTATAGTTAAACATACCCTTTAGACCTTAAACTAGTAATTAAGTATATAATGAGTTTAATTATATGAATTAGACATACTCATAAAAATTATATCCTAATGAACATATATCATAAAAAGCCTTGCAATTTGTTTTTGAATGTATGTTTAATGTTTAAAGAATATATTTACTTATAATTTAAAATTTTAAGATTTATTTGATGAAAATTAAAATTTAAGGTCGTAAAGTATACTTTCTACCAAAATTTGAAAGATTAAATTGGATCTTTTATCCAAATATATCATAATAATTACTAAATGCATATATCAAAATTGAAGATGCAAGATACGACGTATTATATTTATTGATCTTAACATAATAAATACATATGCATGCATTAGAAAATTAAACCAATTCATTAATAACATACTATAGTAAATATCAATTTTAGATAATATAGAACATATTGCTAAATTGTGCACATGATAAAACTTTTAAGTCTTTATAATAATAATTCTTGAAAGAATCGAAAGGGTGTAGTAGTTTCGCACACTTTCAGATTTTGCCGCAGTCATTTCTAGCACAATAAAAAACCAGAAAAATTAAACAATCAAAAGTGAAATAACAAATCAACGCCAAAATTTGTTAATGCAGTTCGACACACTTTTCCTATGTCTATAGGGCTTTCGCTCAACTTAATTATTTCACTAATAACAATAGTTTTATACAAGACTTTACTGAGTCGATACCACTTAAAACTATCCCTCATCCTTACTATCCGTGAAAGAATTTCACATCCAATAGTACAACCGCCTCATACTAACCTCAACAGAGGATTTTCTCAAACAATATTTAATGATAACGATGTGAAACAAACAACTCAAGTGATTGAATAATGACTAACATAGACAAAGATAACACTTGAAATAAAAAGTAACTTCCCTAAATATGTCGCTTAATTAATGAAAGAACGGGAAGTTGTCTACTAAGAATGTTGTTATAAATTTTCGATATAGTCACTAAAACATCCCACACACAGCAGCCACAAAACGTCTCAAATCAACAAACGTTTCATCACCGAAACGTTAACCCAATGGAGCTGTAACAACCATGACAGCTATTGAACATTTTCGCACCAAACCAACAACAAAGACAGCAGCTACAAAGTCACGAAAATTTCTGAAATTTTCACACACCAACACCAAAATGACAACCACAAAATTACCCATGACAACCTTCATGTTGGGCCCCGATTCGTATTAGGCATGTTTTCATTATTTTGAGATTTTAGTTTGAGAATTTTTTAATTTGTTTGAAAATAAATTGAGGATTTTATTGGCTTAGGTTATGATTTTTAAACGAAGGGATTTAGTGAAATTTGATTTGTGGATAAATTATTATTATGTGATATATTGTTAGTATTAACAAGAATTATATGAATTGAGGGTCCTATGAATTTAGGTGATTGAGATTAAATGGGGGATTAGATTTAATTAGAGCTTGTATGGATTTTAGAAATTAAATTGAAGAATTTAGTGAATTTAGAGTTTTTGTTTTATAAGGGTG
Source organism: Erythroxylum gracilipes (assembly GCA_026413385.1). NCBI lineage: Eukaryota > Viridiplantae > Streptophyta > Magnoliopsida > Malpighiales > Erythroxylaceae > Erythroxylum > Erythroxylum gracilipes. The sequence goes on from JANZLC010000002.1 coordinate 35,518,040, forward strand.
TTAGACTTTAAGACCATAAGTTGAATTGAAAGAGCCCATTTGGAAGTTAGTATATGTTTTAAGGCTTAAGTTAATAAAATGGGCTTGTATAGTCTTTTAAATTTCATGTAAGAAAGGAGAATGAAGGTTTAAATGAAGCAAATGAGCTAGGGTCCATTAGGTCCATTAGGTTTCACTTAAATGAGAAAGAAGAAAATAAAAGGAAGAATTGGGCTTGGGTCCATTTTAGTTGCAAATAAAAAGAGGGAAAGTGAAAATTTAAGTTGAAAGTGTGGGAAATTTTAAGTTATAAGGAGGGAAAGATGGAATTGGGCTTACTTGGGCTTACTACTTAAGTTATTAGATTACAAAGCAAACAAGACTTAGTCTTGTAAGAGAAGATAACGAAAATGTGGGAAAAAAATAAGAAAAGTGGAAGGTTGTGAAGTGTGGTCGTTTAGGAGGAGGGAAGCTTAAAAAAAAATCAAAGTTCCTAGTCTTTTAGCACAAAACTCACGACATCTTCAAGAGAAGCAAGGAGGTGTTGTCGTTTGGAGCATGAAGAGGGATGAAACTACGTAGTCTGGGCTAGGTTTTAAGGATCCCGAACCACTGCCAAGCTTGAGCAAAAGCCTATGCCCTTGTGACAAATGAAGAGAAACAATTAACTGTTTCTCTCACAAGGCATCGGAAGCTACTGCCTATTCTGCAAAACCCATTATAACAAAGTTGACCTTCGGTTATCTAAAAAATTGTAGCTAAAGGTACTAAAATTGCTGTTAATAGGTATAGGTGACGATCTAATTTTATTATAAAAAACGTCGTCAAATTTTCATAGTTGAAAACTATATGCGACATTTTGTGCTAATCATTGTTAATAGTTTTTGCCTACGTTTTAGTTTTTATAACAAAAAACTATTAGCGACGTTTTGAGGAATCGTCACTAATAAATTTGGCGACCTTTATTTTTTATAGCTAAAAACTATTAGCTACGTTTCCAAGAATGTAGCCAAAATTTTTTAGCTACGTTTTTGAAACGTAGCTCAGCTTTGTCATCTAGTTCGGGCAATTCCAAAAGAAAATCAGGTTCGACGACGAGAAGACTCCCATAAGATCTCTAAACAAATATTGTTTTGAGGAATCGTCACTAATAAGTTTTGGCGATGCTAATTTTTTGTACCTAAAAACTGTTAGCTACGTTTTCAGAAATGTAGCCAAAAATTTTTAGCTACATTTTTAGAAACGTAGCCAAATATTTGTAGCTACGTTTGTAAGAATGTAACCAAATGTTTTTAGCTACGCTTAGTAAAATGTAGTCAATTTTTTTTATCTACGTTTTAACGAAATATTATACCATGTTGGAAAAAAATTATCTATTACATTTTTAATCCATATTATTGTATATAATTTTTTGATATATTTTTATTATTAATTTATTATATAAAACTAATTGATAATTTGAAGCATTGTTCATACAAAATAAACATTATTAAATTTCTTCATATACAAGATTTTAATTACAACTTCAACAAAAAATAATAAATACAAAGACTAGTTTACAAATTATAATACAAAGCACTAAACCCTTGCATCTTCTTCAAATCTATATTTGGAGAAAAAAGTATTAAATTTAAATTATAATACAAACAGGAATTAAAAGAAAAGGTATAAGAGATGTAATTAATACCATTTACTTTTATCGTCACTGCCATTATAATTGGGGCTAAGTATTTTTTTGAGGTATTTATTATACTTGGTGAACTTTTTTTAGTATGTTGTCATTCAGCTTTAAGTGTCTTGTTTTCCTCTTTAAGACATTGAATGTATATGGATCTTGATAAGGTTGAAACATTTAACTTAGGGCCAAAGTTAAGACCTTTGATATAACCTGAACATGTACTAAGGATGGTATTGTAAATGTCTTATACATTGACCTCAGACATTGATTTATGTAACAACTCTTACATCTTATTCCAAAATTAAAAAAACAATATTCAATGAAAATATTATTAGTTAGTACAACATAAATAAATAAACTTAAATTTTAAACAAATTTTTATACTTACATAGTTATTTTCTGCTTCTTGTGACATCTATCTGTGACCTTTCTTATAGTGAGTGACTTTGTATAGTATGATCCTATCATACTCTTGTCCATGTACTTCCTTCTCACTCTAAGTTATGAAAGAAAAATATAAGGCACAATAAATAATATAGTGTTTATTGATATATTTATAACTTGTAAACAAAGATCTTATATATTCATTTCGAATAACTACAAATGATTTAGACCTTTGATTATGAGGTGCTTTCATTTTTTCTCTATTGATCTTTGCCTTCTCACAATTTTCCTAAATAAATAAAAAAAGATTAGGTAGTCATTAAATCATTTGACATGATTAATGGAAGCAAATGTGAAGGGAAAGAAAACAAACCTAAACATTGGGAGAGACCTAATAATCACATAAATTATTCCAATTTTCTTGAGACATTCATTTCAGAACATGCTTCTTTATCTCTGCATCAGAAGGAAAAAATTTATAAAATTGATGTAACCTATAACGACAATCCTTAGTCCTTTGTTTCAACAATGAAGTCACACAATTTGAAACATCAGGCTTCTTGATATCGACAATATTCAATTTCATTTATGAACAATATGTAAAAGTGTGATTAATCTTAAGATAAGTGAAACAATATTGCATATAGTTAAATAAATTGAAAAATTATCGTAACTTTATCCAAAGCATTTTTAAACAAGTTGTCTTCCTTCAAGTTTTTAACATGCTTCAGGCAAGGTAATTTTGTTCTCACAATAATCCCCAACTTACTTGAAAATTTTACATATTGGGTATTGTCTACAAGACGACCTTGCGAGTATCAATGTGTATTGATAACTAGCTATTCATTGCAACATTCATTCGTTACAATTCACAACCTTTAATTATACCTTTACATCTTTTTTTAATATTAACATTGGAACTTGACAACAAATCAACAATGATAAGAAAATACGCATTAAACATGTAAATATATATTTAAGCATAAGTTTATTTTTAGGTGTTAAAGATTAACAAACCTACAGATCCCTCTGTACTAGTTAATTCATTGTTGTTTGAGGAAAATTGAGGTTATTCCTGACTAATTTCATTGGTGGCTAAGGTTTAAGGGTATTGTTTGCTAGGACCTGATTGATCTGGTTGAAGTTGTACATCCCTTTGTTCTACAATTTTGATACTTGCCACCTTTTTACCTTTGTTTTTACCATGTGTCATTATATTGGATATCTATAAAAACAAACATTAATTTTATTAACATTACAATACATCCAATCATCATTACAAACATATATTCAATCATTAACATTAATTACATTAACATAACTTAATCATCAACAATACACATTAACATAAGTCAACTATTCACAATCCACTGTATCATAACTCAATCATCAATAATCTGCATTAACATAAGTCAACCATCAACAACATGCATTAACATAAGTCAATCATCAATAATATGCATTAACATAACTCAATCATCAACAATCTGCATTAAATAAGTCAATCATCAATAATATGCATTAACATAACTTAATCATTTACAATCCGCATTAACATAAGTCAACGATCAACAACACGCATTAACATAACTCAATCATCAACAATCTGCATTAAGATAACTCCATAATCAACAATCAACATTAACATAACTCAATTACCAACAATTCGCATTAAAATAACTCAATCATCAATAATCTGCATTAGCATAACTCAAACATCAATAATACGCATTAATATAAATGTTACCAATATTACATTTCAAACAATATAAAGAACACTTTTATTACCTTCAATATCAAGATCTTGAAAATCATCATCATTAATTGCATTATGATTAAACTCTTCATTGCTATTATATTCGGCCAAATTATCATCATTGTCATATAATTCATCCTTAATATAGTCTTAATCTCTTTATACGACAAGATTGGCTTGTACTTCATTTGCTTCTAGTATATTGAGATCAATGTCTCTCCTATGAAATGATGTTACATCTGTATCTTCTATTTGTAGGGTTCCATTATTCAACTTCAATTCAATCTCTTTATATACTTCATCACCATCTTTACCCATTATACCATTTTTCCTTTCACAAAAATAAAAAGATTTTGGTGTTGAAACTTTTGAACAACTTTCCAATTGCTACCTAATACAGTGTTGTTGAGGTAGAATACTTGCTTCACTTGTGTTGCAAGCACAAAAAGTCATTATCATACTATGTGTTACTAACATTGATGCTATTAATATTACCATTCACTTTTATGTTCGTCCCTTTGTCACCAAGATTAAACCATTTGCACTTAAATAGAACAACATTTTTTATTCTTGATGTAATGCAATAGAAGTCAATAAAATTGACGTTATGTTGTCTTTCAACAACAACCCTACAATTTTGGCTTCTAAGTTGATTGTCACAATCTTTTATTTGAAATCTAACTACATTAACAATGCAACCTGTATATTTTTTACCATACATATGAGGCCTACATGTTAAAGCATATAATGTTGATGTCGCCTCTGGCAATTTATGGTCATGTAACAATATTATCTATAGGAAAAAAAATATAAATAAACACAGGACATGTCATATGCTCTTTAGTACTCCATCCAGAAAAATTTTCATAAGTTGGAAAATTATTTATAGTCTACAAAACAGTTGCATGCTTTATAAATGTTTCACCGTAACAACACCATAAATTTCTAATCCAACCTCCCAGAGATGGTTTAAGTCATCAATCAATGGTTGCATATATATATCGATATTCTTACCAGGAGTAGTAGGTTCTACAATAAGTAAAGACAATAACAAAAATTGCTCCTTCATACACTTATATGGAGGTAAATTGTATGACATAAGAATAAATGGCCACATACAGTAAGAAGTACAAATTAAATTCATTAGAGGCTAAACCATGTTGAACATTACAACAACCCTCTGTAAACCATGGAAACTTTCCATAAAAGTATTTTCATGCCTTTGAGTCTACTGGATGACACATAATGTTATCATTAGTAAGTTTCTCTTTATTCCACCTCAAATTTACGGTTGTTTTTGTTGACATAAAAAAACCTTTGTAATCGTGGTTTAATAGGGAAGTATCTCAAGATTTTATGCGGTATCTTTTTTCCTTTCCTATCATCCACTTGTTACTTTGATGTACCACAAATGGGACATTCATTAATGTCCTTCCAAAATATAACACAATCATACTTACAAGCATATATCAATATATATCCTAATCCAAGGTCCCTTAATAATTTCTTTACTTCATAGTAAGATTTGGGCAATTTGTGTCCAGTAGGTAATGCATCATTGATAAGTCAATTAACATGTTAAAAGATCTGTTACTCCATTTATTATATACCTTCAAATGTAACAACTTGACAACAAAAGATAGTTGTAAGAATTTTGGCACCCTGAATATAATTCTTCTTGAGCAACTTTCAATAACTTACCAAAATTATCTTCTGTGATACTACTAATTATGTTAGGAAAACTAGTATCATTCATTGTCTCCATATAATTCCCCAAATCCTCTAACATATCTCCAATCCCATCATCACTGTAACGCCCCATTTTAGGGGTTAGAATAGTAAAAAAATTCGGTACGTGTTATGATTTCTATTTGGATCTTGGCATACATTCATGGCATTTTCCGGGTACATTGGTGTAATGAAACTTCGGATTGA
>JANZLC010000002.1:35540323-35562852 GCA_026413385.1 Erythroxylum gracilipes
AGAGGTAAATCAAATTGGTTGAGGATACAACAATAAGGAGAAGATAGATTGCTAAAGGAAAAGATTCAAAAGCAAAGGTTTTGGATACAAGAAGAAGGAGAGGATAACGTAGCAAAGAATTAAAGCTGTAGCAAAGGAGTCGGTAATATTCTTCATCTTGTTTATGTTTATTATTATCCTTATACCATAACATGTGTTGATTGGCATGATAATTTGGATATGTTGCTTCTGCTGCAAATATGATTTCTAAAATGTTTGAAATCTATCGGTTCTCCAAATATAGCATGCTTTCTTTTTTTGATCCGACAATTGGTATCAAAGCTAGTTTCTAATGCATGATTTTGGTTCCTATATTGTTTGTTGGGCCCCGATTCCTTTTCGTTAGTAAATAAGTCATTTAATCTTTATTTTGAGGTTTAGTTTGATATTTTTAATTTTGGTTGGAATAAATTAAGGATTTTATTGCTTAGGTTATGATGTTTTTTTTTTATATATGAAGGGAATTAGCGAAATTAGATTTTTGATAAATTGGTATTGGTGATAAATTGTTAGTATTAAATGAATAAAAATGAATGAGGGAAAAATGGGGAGTTACTTGAAGTGTTGGATTTAAAGGCTAATAAGGAGAGGGGTAACTTAGTCTTTTTAGACCCATTTTAAGGTGAATGAAAGAAGCGAATGAGCATTGTTCTATGGGCTTAAGTTTTAAAGTTTATAAATTAAATTTGCTATAGCTTTTAGGAGACTTACGAAACTTGTGTGGAGAAAGAAAGGAAAGGAGAGGATTCTAAGTGAAACTACGTAGTTTTAAGTTAGGTTTTAAGTTAGGTATTAAATGAGTTAAGTCTTTGGGAAGGAAGACTCACGAAACTTCAAGAAGAAAAGAAGAGAGAGAAGTTCATGATATGTACAAAGAAAAGAGAGAGAGAGTGTTCGGTTGAGAGGAAAGAAGAAGAAGAAGAGGAAAAAGGTTAGGGCTTTGTTGATTCTTGCGTGAGAAAAGAGATTTAAGAAGTTCTTTAAGAAGGATAAGGTTAGAGGAAGGCTAAATCCTCCATTAAAGGCAAAAATCAGATTTCATGGGTCATTCCTAAGGTAAGGGGGTTTCAAATTTTTGATAAATTTAAGAGGGAATTTAGTTTTAAATGCTTTAGGAAAGGTTATATAGGTGTTAGTTCATGATTTCCTTTCTTTAGATTTGTCAATTCTTGACAACGTATGTTAGGTTGAATTCTTGTGTTTTGATGAAGGACAGAAAGGCAAGAGGAAGTTAGAGGAAAGGTTATTGGTCCAAGAATAAAGCTTAAGGATCTAAGGTGGGTGACTTTTTAATATTTGAGTTATAAGCTACTTAATTGTTTTGAAATAAATGTTATTAAGTGCTTTTCGATGACTTGTAAATTTTTAAATGAGTTATGATTTGTGATGGTTTGAACTGATATTAGGTGTCTTTTGCGTGTAAATACATATGGAAATGTTTGTAAAGTTGTTTGACAAATGAAAAAGGTGAATTATGTGATTTCAGAAAAATGCCATGTTAGGAAATTAAGTGTGCATAATGTGAAAATGCATGATTATGTGGGTTTGTAGTGATCCCCTCCGTTAGCAAGTCCACTTGTCTATTATAGGCTTCGCCCGCCTGCCCGCTAGTGGCACAGGAGCTCCGAATTTCGGACTCCCCTCCGTTCACGACTACACATGACTGCTTGGCAGAAATGTGTAGCACGTTCCGTTAGGATCACTCAAACCATTTGTTATGTGATTATGTGTTTTGTAAATGTTTTGTCTTATTGGAAAATGATTTTGGTAAAATATGGGTTTGAAAGAAATTGTTTAAGAAATTTGCGTATGCTTATACTTGAGTATTAAATTGTTTATCTACTGAGCTGTCGAGCTCACACCTTATTTTCCTCCACAGGCGTCACGCGAAAAACTGAGTAAAGGCATCGGATCAAGGCTTTACTCCCGTTTCTTGTGATTTTGGAAGCTAAATTTTGAGTTCCAAAGCTTTAGATGCTTTTTAGCACAAGAGTTAGAGGTTTTTGTAAATTTTCTTCATATTGTAATCTTTGGATACTTTGGTTGTATTCGGGCTTAAATACCCTCTAAAGCTTTGTATTGACTATGTTTTCTTGTAAATGTAAAAGAAATGGGAATTGAACTGTATCTTGTGTTTATTTCATAAAAGTGTAATAGTGTGTGGTTGATTTTTGACAAAAAGAAGAAATTATTACAATTGCTGCCAATAGAGTGAATTGATGAGATTTTTGGATTGGATTAGTAGTTGAATGCTTGAATATTTGGAAGCTTGAAGTGGTTTTATGCAGGTATGGAGTTTAGGTGAGAAAATTGAAGTTTTGGCTAGTTGAACTTTTAAAGGAGATGCTGTCAAAATTTTTACAAAATTTGGCAGCAACTTCGATCAGGTTTTAGACCCTCTTAGAGGTTGAATAAGGTTGAGAAGTCTTCTGGAAGTTTATAAAGCATGTTAAGATCTTTCCGTGGGTATATGATATGTCTCATTCGGACTTAGGATGAAAAAGTTATGAGATTGAGAAGATGGCAGTTACTGTTCATTTGGGTAAAGTTACTGTTCCATTGGCTTTGATATAGGCAGTAATTTTGAGGGTGTTTTTACCCCTTCAAATGATTGAATTGATTTTTGTTCCCTTCATAAAACTTGTAAAGAATCTTTTTATCTTTACAATGAGGTAAAATATGACATTTTTAGGCTTTTGTGTTAAAATATATGAATTTTCAAAATTCTGACCTTATATAGGAAATTCAAAATTGGACAGTAACTTGGAAGCAATTTTTGACCCCTTTAATGACCAAATTAGTTTTTACACCCTTCTTAAAAGTTGTAGAATTTTCCTTTAGATTTTCATAGACACTAAGTTTGTCAAATTTGGAGGTCTCAGTCCAGAATTATGAAATTTAGAGTTTTCTATTTAAAAAAAACAAGAAGAAGAAAATCGATTTTCCTTCGGAGTCGCACTCTCACGAGTGCGAGCTCTCGCGATCGCGAGTTGCTGGGCGATTTTCAGACTCGCGATCGTTAGGGTGAGTTGCCCGGCGAGCGCACTCGCGATCGTTAGGGCGAGCGTCTTGCCAAAGCGAGCAGCTCGCGATCACGAACGCCCGCATGGGAGAACTCGTGATTGCGAGCCTCACCCGTTTGCTGTTTTTGATTTTCAAATTTTTGTTATTATTTAGTCTATTTCTTCTCACTCTTTCGCTTGTAACTTTTTTGTTTGACCTTCGATTTACTTCGTTTTCGAAGCTTTATTTTTCGAAAAAAAAATTCTACCCCTTTTGATTAAATTAGAACTTTCGGGTTTAGTGAGATTTTATGGATCAAAAATAAAGAGGGTCAATGATGTGACCGAGACATGGAATTTCATTTTAGCTTAGGAATCGGATTTAATTACGGGCCCTAAGTAGATCAATTTTATTTGAGGAAAAATTGAGGATTATTAGGGGAATCTTACAAGATCTATTCGAATGACTTTAAAATAAGTTTGATTTTGCGATTTCTTTTGCGGTGAGGAATCCCTCCCTCATGGGTTGCACGTCCAGATGTCACGTAGGACGTCGGACACGTGTCTCACCAGGGTGGGGTTCCAACAGTTATGGTATCAGAGCAAGAGTGGAAATGCTCTAGTTTAGTTTGGTTTTTCGTAAGAGGTTGAACATCCGGTAATGGGTTCCAACACTAAGCATGTGAATGTTAGGTTTAATAAGATCAAGTAGTTGATTGCATTGGGACCAATATTTTTTGAGAAGTTTCACACCATTGAGGATAAGCTAACATGTTAACAAAATCGGTTACCATGGATAATTTCAAGCATTGCTTAGACTTGGTTAATTTCTCAAGATGTTAAATATATATTAACCTAACCTATGTAAGGTATATTTACTAATTTGGAGATTATTGCATATGGATTGTATACATGAGTATGGAATCTTGGCGATTTAGGAGGAATTAGCCATATTTAAAAGCATTTTGGGTGAATAGGACTTAAGATACGGATAAGGCCCAAGGTGTATTCCTTTCTAAAAATCAAAGGTAAAAGCACAAGCTAAAGATATAAATAAGTTAGTGTGATAGAGATTTTTGTAGAAAACATAGTCTGGAATACAATTGTGTCCAAATGTATGAAGAATTGGGAGATACACAACCTAAGAGACATTCATGTCCCAGACTATGTCTAAGTATGTGGAGAAGAAGAAAGATTCATGGTATAGGATATAGACGTTCTAAAGCTTGTGTCATGTTCTACAAAGAGATAATAAGATTTATAACCTAGGATCTGATCGTGTTAATGATAGTCAAATATATCTAAAAATGAATTTTTGGTGAATTTCAAACTCTTAAAGATTTTAGAACTTGTTAAAATATGTATAAATTAGGTTATATTTGGTAAGGGGCTATTTGAGTAAAAATGTACTAGTTAAGGTCTAGTTATAAATAAATTATAGTATACCTAGTTTGTTATAACTATCATCATAATTATTTAATAAGGAATTAATTGATTTTAACTTCCTATGAAATAGGTACACCCAATTGACCGAACTACATTAAAAACTTCTTATGTTATTGCTTATCTTTCTTTCATTATTCTTTATTCTTACTATAAATTTTCTTGATGGGATCTAACTCAATGCGATATAAAGTTCACCTTTTACCTTTTCTGGTATTAGAGATTAGGCCACTAAGAACACTTATACTCATATTTATACACTTTCATTGGGCACATTTTATTATGTGATTTAATTATTAAGCTAATAGATTCAACATGTAAAAAGCATATTGTAGGCCTTTCTTCATATAATCATACAATATAGTAGGTATTTCTTCTTTATTACTTTCTTTCTTTTTAAGTAATAAAGAAAGAAAATTAATGGAAGTTAACATAAAGGGACACATAAAATGAGTTTCCTTCTAATTTTAATGTAATTAGATATGTGTATAATTAAATATTAATAAATTATTTTATTGTTAAAAACAATTTTAAAAATGATAAAACTATGTATTCTTAAGTTTCTTTTTCTTTCTCCTTTTCTTTCTACTAAACATATATAATAATACTTAACACATTTAGAACTAAAAATATGTACCAATATATATGGAAATTGAAAAAAAAAGCTTAATTATGTAAACACATTCAATAAAAGATAGTAGAGATTAGTTACTATTACAACACTCAATAATTATGTAAAGGAAATATCAAATTGTTTTGCAATGTTTGCAATAAAAGATTAATAGGCGGTTGTAGGGATGTAGAGGTGCAAGAAATATGGTTGGGTGCTTGCTGATACTTGATACATTGGGGTTTCTTTTAGATCATGTGGTTATTGGGTCCACTCCCTATTTAGTAGCTAGATTTCTGGTTAGGTTGTTTCTTCCAGTCCCTGGTAAGAGATATTAATGGTTCTACTTCTAGTTTTAGTTTTGGGTTTGGATCTGGCTCAAGTATAGATTTTGATACTTAAGGATTTTAATTGACAAATTACCCTAAATTATTAATAAACAACAATGTCCTAACAGGAATCTTGCTAAGATGTAGGGTTTGGTAAGGTTCAGAAATATGCAGCCTTACCCTTAGTTAATAAAGAGATTATTTTCGATAAGCAGAGGAAAAAAAGAAAAATAGTTGAAAAAACAATAGCCAATTACATAAATAAATAACTGTATAGATAAAAATGAAAAGTAAGTAAGTAAATAAATAGAAAATAAAGAAAACAAATAAGTAAATAAAATAAACAAGCAGTTGAAATGAAAAAAATGAAAAAAAATAACAAAAGGAACAAGTATTACAAACAAAGTATTTAGGTCAAATAAAAGACACAAAATCAAAGGAAATGGTCAAAAGGCCTATGACAAGAGAAAGACTTCTCTATGTAGGATCCTCTACTTGTATCCTAGCTCACTAAAGTTTTCTATTAAGAGTCAAATCCTCGGTAAGTTCTAACAGAGCCATATCGCTCCTCATCACAATTTCTTTTTAGGTCTACCTCTTCTTCTCTTACAGTCCCTAAAATATAATCTTCTCACGTCTTCTTACTATAGCATCAGGATATCTCCTTTTAATATGTTCAAATTACCTAAACCTTATCTCCTTTAATTTACTAACATGTTAGTTATCCCCAACTTCTCTCTTACTACTACATTCCTAACTTTATCTTTTCTTGTAAGGTCACACATATAATAAAGCATCCTCATTTCTACTACTATTAATTTATGCCTATGCAACTATTTGATGGGTAAACACTTTATCCCATAGAGTATGTTGCGCTAATTGCTAAACGGTATAATTTACCTTTAAGCTTAAATAATATTTTCTTATCATATAAAAATCCTGAAGTGCTCCTCTATTTAAGCCACCATAATTTGATACGGTGAACTATGTTATCCTCTATCTCACCACTGCTTTGAATGATAGATCCAAGGTACTTAAAACAATATTTCTGTGGTATAACTTCTATAACAATTTTGATTTCCACATTAATTGGATTCAACCTTGTGATCCAAAAAGTTACAATCTAAGTATTTAATTTTAGTCTTGCTCAATTTAAAGTTTTTTGACTCTAGTGTATTTCTTCAAAGTTCTAACTTGACATTAACACCCTATTTATTTCACCCACTAAAACAATGTCATCAGCAAACAAATATATACCAAGGCACATACGATTGGCTATTCTTGATAAGCTCATCTATAACTACCGCAAACAGGAAGTGGCTCAACGAAGATCCATGGTGTAGCCCAATATTGATAGAAAAATGTTATGTATCTCTTTATGTTTTCCTTACTCTAATTTTAACACCTTCCTATATATCTCTGATAACTCGTACATAGGTAATAGGAACTCTCTTAGCTTCTAAACACCTCTATATTACTTCCCTAGATATTATGTCATAAGTCTTCTTTAAATCAATGAAAACCATGTGCAGGTCTCTTATCTATCCCTACAATATCTCACTAATCATTTAAAAAGGTGTATAGCTTTTGTTGTGAGCCTCCTTAACATGAAACTAAATTGGTTATCTGAGATAGGTGCACCATTTTTTACTCTCTTCTCAATATCCCTAATAACATGTATATAGGTAATAGGAACACCCTTAACTTAAATAATTAATATTATAGATTAATTATTCTAATTATAAAATATACATATTTTATTTTTAAAAGTTGTCACTAGTCCATTATGTCACGTGGCAGTGGAACCTGTCAATAGATTTAGAAAATATATGATAAGTGCCACATCAATAAAACTGAATGAAAGTTAATCCTGTCATATTTTTCGTTTATTCAGAATTTGTTTTACACGTTTTAAAAATGATATGGTTCAAATTGAATTTCCTAAAATGAGATTGTTCAAATTGTATCGTATTCTATTAAAAACATTAAGATTCAAAATGTACTTTTTGTTTTCCATTGTGACTGCGTTAACAGCTTCAAGAGTTTGATATATGTACCTAATAATGTGTTACTGTTATGTTATGCGTATATTTATAAAATATGATTGCGCATTAGTAATACTTATTTGAAGAAATCAATGACGAGGAAACGGGATTGGCTTTTGTGACCTGAAGGAAGCCGACAGCTTTCCCCAGATTCTCAAGTGAAATCCATGGTGATTGTCTCCATTGACTCCAACATGTTATTTCCCTTGTGATCTTTGTCCGCAAGTATCGCCTTCCAAGTTCCAACAATTCCTTAAAACTTGTACGTGTGCTTTTTTCTGGAGTACTACTTGATTAACAACCTGGGTATATTTGATGTTTCAGTTTTAAAATGAGTGTCGATCTCAAGCAACGCATAGAAAACAGAAGACTTTAATCCGATATTTATTCCAACAGTCAATTAATCTCTTCATCATAAGTTGTACTTTTATTATGTTCTAGGAGTCGTCTTAATTTACTCTATAGTCATTTATTTTAATGTTCAACCATTCTCTAAAATGTTAGAAACATACTTTCAGAACGTAATTTGATACTTCCAGGGGGTTTCTTCTGAAGTTTACTAAAAGATGCCGCATACATTATCAGAATTCACAAGTAGACATGTTTGATGAGGAAGAGATACCAGAGCTCAGAAATTTGCACATCAAAATAAGCTGGACGTTTGAGTCTTTCTTTACTCCTCCAACCTAATTTGACGATTAAATAGCATTCAAGAATATACATATTTTCATTCATCACAGAAATCCAACGTGGTTGCCTAATTCTCAGCGTTCAGAATTACAACGTGGGAATATTTTTGCAAAACACGACAGCGGCAAATCAGCAAAAAGCCATCTCTTGAGCTCCAAGTTCACTACCAACAAAAATCTGGCAGATCATGCCATTGCCAGGTGAATGTGCGATATAGGAGCAACAGTCAAAATGATCAGGATGTCCTGAATCCAAGTTTTGTCAATCAACAGCCCCCCAGGTGAGATTTCTATTATCTGAAGTTGCAACAGTGAGCCCGACCTCTTGCCAACTTGTCCCATAGGCAGATCATCTGCCTTGGAGACTGATAATGTGCAGTGTAATAGTCCTCCATGCATCCATACTGACAGAATTTCCAGTTGTGCGAGTATTGCACAGGTTTAGAACTGTTAAATTGTTCAACCCACATTCCCATACTCACATCTTCCATCTTGAATAGCTGAAGCCAAAGGTAGCAAAGATGCAGAGAAAGCAATAAACTTCAGAAATGATAAAAGGAGTGTGTAAAAAGATTGAGAAAGAATAAAAAGGCAGGGAGAGAGAGAGAGGGGCTTCTCCCAAGTTGTATTGGATAAGATTCAGTATCACTAACCCTCAGGTTTTGGCTGCCATGTTGAGCAAGAACAAATTTAGCAATATCACTGGAAATTACATACCCAGGCCCATTGGCATAAGGGGGATAGACTTCTTCGGGCCACTCCTGTTAGATTTTGCCATTATTTGTCAAAATAGAAGACTTGCAAAGAGAGATATAAGCTTATTATTCTTCAAACAAGTTTTTTCCCAAAAAAACAAACATATGTATTGAAAATAAAAGGACTGAAAATATGTCTACATCGAAGCACCAAAAAGGAAGCATAAATACAGAAACATTATTGTTGACCACTATCTTCTTAATCCAATTTTCAATCCTAATCCAAGTAATACTCTTTTAATTGATTAGGAATCCGATGTATGGAAGTAATTCCAAATCTTTAACAAACTAGATGGCCTCTGATGTAATTCCAAATCTTTACCAAACTAGATGGGCTCTGATGTATGATGGTAATTAGGACTCTTCCCAACTCTTCCCATTCTTGAACTTGTAAAAGTCAATCCCAAAACTGTTTGCAGGAGAGGTCAAGACCTCATATGCTTCGAGAGAACACACTTAGGAGCCAGTGAACTATTAATTGTAATTCCAACTTAGTTTAAGCTTTTAAAATTAAGAGCAGAAGGGAGCTTAAGCAATATTACATTCAAGTTCACTGAATGAGGCACACGTCATTGAAAACGTAGAATTTGACCATGAATTAGAAATGCTTGACCAGAAGACCAGTTTATTATGGAGGAGGAAAAACTGAAACAATAAAATGTAAAATTTCAATAAGACTACACAAAATGAATACCTCAAAAGTGACAGCCCATTTCCCATGTCTCAAAGGACGATGCAAGAGATTGAGATTGCCCATATACAGCGATTTTTTCGGGGAAATGCCATCAATTTCTTTTAGCACACTATCCACCCTAGCAAACGTGTCATCATCACATTTCATAATATATGGTGCTGAAACATTATGCACCTGAGTCAAGATATTTGAAGCTAATCAGGAGATGCATTGAGGCAACTAGGGTGTGAAATGTAAAAGCAAGATAGACAAGAACTTAGAAGATCTTATTTACGAAGTTCCACAAAGGATTAAAAAGAAACAAGAATAGACTTACCCCAAACTCACAGATAGCTATAGTTTTGAGAACCACAAGCTCATAGCGATCCATAAAAGGCAAAATTACAACATCACCAAAGAAAGCAGCCTCTTTCTTGAGCATTGCATTGACCTCCTTCCGGGGATTCTACAGATAAAAACGCTGATCAAAAATATGAACATCAACAGGGTAAAAGAATACCCATTAAAATATGACAGAAAGGAACTGTGAGACTTAAATAGGCATAACAACTTGCACTAGAAGCTTAGAAAGAAACGAATATGCAGAACAACTAAAATCAGGAGTGTAACTCAAAGTACATCAGTCATTCAAAGTACCCCATCACAATATTAGTTTAAATGCATTCAGATAGGGGTTGACTACACAAACCTTTTATTATGTGGGTATGTTCTTGAATAGGAATACAATGTTAGTAGTTCTAATCTCTCGCTTTAACGCAATTGTGTGCGTTTGAATGAAGCTAAACTGTTGCAGTTAGATCTCGGTGCTGGTCAAGTTACAAAGCCAATTTCCGTTCAATTTATTAAACCATATATTACCGACAGCCATTTATGCAGAACACCATCCTCAAGCAAGTAAGCATTTTCTAAGACAAAACTTAAACAGATCGTCCATACTTTATGTGTCTCAGATCATAAGTTAATTGATACTGCCATCTACTGTTGCTTAGAAACTTGCTTGACACTGGCATCTACGGCTGCTTACAATTACGTAGAGTAGTTTAAGAATCAATGTATTACCAGTGCAACAAAGAAACGAACAACTACGTTTGAAGACTTTATTGCCGATGATTGCATCCAAGTTTTCCTAATTGCCATGCGTTCTGCAAAGTGATTAGTTGCGGAGAGAATCCCAACGAAAAGTCGAATAGGTTTTCTAACTAAAGGATGAACTTTCCACTTTTCAGACATGTCTAACACCCTTTGTGGAGAGAAACTTGGATGGGAGCTAGGGAGAGAGGTGGCATAAACTGAATTAATATCTACATTTCCTTTGATTGCTAATCCTGTTGCATCCTCAAGTGTAAAACCCTGGAGACAGTAAAAATTCATAAAGAATGAGTATCAAACTTGAAACAATAAGGAAACAGGATGATATGAGAACAGTAACAAAACCATCCTTGTAACGAACCCAGCCAGTAAGAAGATGAAGTGAAAGAATCTAGAATTGAATCAGACTAATGGGAATACAAGGAAAGGTTTGCTTATGGAGAAACCATAAGCCATATCAATGTACCACAGTAAAAATTGCAATCTAAATATGCAAAGATCAAAAGCAAAAGGTATTAAAATGTGAAATATAATAGACAACTACCCCAACCCAAATTGAAATATCAAAAGGAACAAGTTTAATCTCTTATGTAGTCATGTAGTCAGTCAACATCTATGTCTATGAGGCAAACATTTGCATAACAGATGAAAAATAAAAAAGGGTATCACAGAGGCAGACAGAAGTTTCTCATATACAGCAACGTACCGGACGATATGGAAATGAGGTCACATGCCGACCTCCAACAATCACGTGGTATCCTTCAACACCAGCACGTAAGGTCAAGATAAACAATCTACCCTCCACAAAAGGAAATGGCCAGGTCACTTCTGGTTTCTGCTCACGCCCTATGAATCTCTTGAACCATGATGTAGTTTTTGACTCCTTTGAGTCCACAACATCATTTCGAATCCATTTCTCACATCTCAAATGACCATCAACTGCAAACATGTGATGTAAAACAGTTTTAAAAGTTCACCTTATAACACACATTTCAGTGATTCAAGTGTGAAAGCACAAGCATGTAATAGATAGACAGACACAGAGAGAGAGAGAGAGAGAGAGAGAGTAAAAGATATTATAAATGAAGTATATTGCATAACATGAATAGGAAGGATAAGAATCAAGAAATTGGAAGAAATTACAGGAACTTAAGGAGAAGAGTAGAATCATTTTGTTGAGAAGAAGAGGATGAACAACATTAGAGAAGAAGTAAAGATAACCCTCTATCCATCTATAAGAAGATATGAGCCTTCAAACCATTAAAGGTTGAATTCACAAACTAAGGAGGGCAATTACATAAAGCTTATTCCCCAGACAAGTATGCGAAAGACCTAACTGAAGAAGATGTAAATGGCATGCAATAAACTCTAATTAACTAGAACATAATTATTACCTGCAAATCATGCCACATTATTACCAAAGATTAACACATCAAAAATCACCTTCTTTAAGAATCCGTAACAAAAGAGCAAGATTTATCTTTCTTTTCCCCAGTCATTTATGTTTTAAGTTTATGTCATCTAAATTTATATTTCTGTAGCGTATGTCCCTAAGAATCTGTTGTAGTGACATCATTCATCAAAAATATTAAAAAAGTAGTGCACAGTGTTTAGATGATAAATAGCTCACCTAACATATCTTCATCTTTCTTGGATGGCAGTCCATCGCACCTTTGAGCTGCCCCCCATTGCATCCTATAGCAGGTGTTGTGTTCAAGGACTGGCACGTGGCTCCAATCTCCTCTCAATCGAGGATTCAAATGTAAAATCTTTGGTGGATCCTCCCCTTCAACTGACTTCAATCCTTGCAGTTCAATCATAAATTGTGAAACGAAAACATTGCCATTACCTTTCCTTAGCTTTTCCAGCTGAGGCACAAATTCCCGATGAGCATGGTGTGGTGTTCCAACTATAGTGATAGAAGATCCAGCAGCTAAACCACAAGGAAGGAACATCATTTTATCACCCTCAGCCAGCTCCTCCCCACTAATCGATACCCAGGAAGGACATGACTCGGACTTCCCTTCATATACAGAACTTTGTTCTGCATCCTTCACGTCATACTTCTCCACTTCCTCCCAAGCCTTTAGTCCCAGCGACCATGCCTCGTTTGCCATTCTTTCAAGCACTGAAAAGTCCCTCGTTCTATTCCTTCGCCTCATAATTTCTCTGGTTATACGACCATAATGGTTCTGGAATGGCTTAATAGTTTTAGGCCCTCTTTTTTCTACCAACGGTTCCTTACTGGGCATCAAGGGTGCATCTTGATTTTGGTTATCCTCTAATTTCCGATGGAACACATCCTTGTAAACAGAACCCAAAATTGGCTTGTTTATGTCTGCATCTTCAAAATCACTAACTGTATTCCCATCCAACCCAATGTAACTATCATCTCCACTCAACAATGCAGCAATCTCCAATAAATGCCGAAACTTGAATCCTAGAAAGACCAGGTATAACGCTGCAACAGCTACTAACAAATGTGATAGCTTGAACCTCCTAGGACTATAGGGTTCACCTTTTACCCTCTTCATTATGCAAAAACCCAGAAAAACAAACAAAAGAACTTAATAACGCTCGAAATCCTCTTCTCTTAGACCCTTTTTTTCTCTAATTGATCAAAGAACACTAATCCAGCTAAAAGAAAAGCAAAGCCTTCAAAAAAAATTCCCAAATCTTCAAAAAGAAACCATCTTAAACTATAAACGCAGAATCAATATAATCCACAAGATCTCGACCATCGAACGTACTTCAAATTCCAGAAAAGAAAAACGAAGCTACAGGGACAAATGTAGATCAGAATCACAGAAAGAGAGCTCAAACCACGATGATTTTCAAGAATTACCAACTATCACAATCGAACACCGCAACCTCCAAAACCCCTGAAATTCTGAGACCCAAAACCCCAAAAATTTCAACATTTAGCCAAACATTATCGTAAATTAAGAACAGAAGGAGATTGACCAACCGATCAAAGCAGACCCAGAGAAAAGAAAATGTGAACTTGGTCAGATAACTTGAAAACTTTGATACTGAGGTGAGAGAAATGAGAAAAATGGCACTGTAAATCTAAAAGTGAAACTGAAATTGAGTTGAAGTTATTTCCAGAATGAAAAAAAAAATGGAAATGCAGCCAAATACATAAATAGGGTTCTAACTTCTAATTATAAATTTTTTTAAAAAAAACAAAATTTTGATTTCTTACCACAAGTACCAGTCTCTACTTTGCTAGATTATCTAATTGTCCTTGGTTTTTAGTAAATCACCCTGTTGGTGATGGAACTTAACCATATTCTGATTTACTCTAAATTTAATCCTTTCAAACTACCTGAAACAGCAAACTTATAAGAAAAAAATTGTGGTTTTGAATTAAAGGTTTTGTTTTTGAATTTTATATTTTATCTATCCCTATCATGAACCAATAGTCAGCTTTTTTAGAAAATAATATTCTTATTATACTGTTTAAGTTGCCAAAAATATTCAGAAATTATGGTAGGAATATTTATGCAGTACGTGGCTATCTTCTCTAAAATGAAGAACTATGAAATAGGTTCATCTTAAAAGAAAACGTTAAGAAGCGAATTGGTAACATATCAGTTGTTCTGTTGATCTGCGCGGTAGTTGGGATGTGGCTTTTGCTCCCAATAATCTTAGACGTTAAATGTATTGTAAATGAATAGAAGATAAACTGATGCTGTCGAAGGATGAATCGATGGGCAACCCTTTTTAGAATGTTTACGCTGGGTCAGGCCTTGGTTTAAATCATGTTCCCCTGACTTTCAACTCGACCCAACATACTCTCTATCTCCATGTCACGTGCAATGTGTCCTAATTCACCAGATAAGAATGAACTTGCAAATATACTGTTGTGGATGATCACTTTCAAGTTTCAACTATCAGCCACTATGCATCAAAGGGACCTGCTTCATCGGACTCTCTATTTCAACCTTGGAGGTAAACTATGTACGCATGAATTAGCTTCAACTTGTTTATGTTCTTATCCATTACGTTTCAAATCTTAACATTGTTCGTGTATATCAGCAAGTTGACGATGTGTATCTTCGTTCATGTAATTACAGAAATAATCTTTAGATGGGAGTAGAAGTACATTGTTTATTACCACTTTTTGCAAGCAGATGGCAGACATGGATGAGGCCTTGGCAATTTTTACAAACCCACTAGATTATTTTCAGGCTAAACCCAAGAAGCCAGGTTATATAAATGCTGAGGGGCAATGGAAGACTCTAATGGATTTTGGAGGTGAGAACTGAGAACTAAGCTCGAGGGCTTATGTTATTCTTTCATAAACAAAGACTTTTTACAAAGCCCCTCTAAGGTAGTTGCAATGAAGCAAATGAATCTTGAAGTCCTTAGTATCCAAAAACATACTAAAAGTTAGAACTTGGAAGCTTTTTTTTGGTTGGGTTAGCTGGGAATGGGATCTTTCGGTGAGTTAAAGGAGCCTGTCACTTGCATCAAAAAGTTGCCATTTTTGTAGGTGAGATTGGATCCACCTAACACTGCACATGTATTGTTGTAGGATCTGCCTATGAACAGATAAGGATACAGGACCCGGATACCACTCAACAATAACAAATACAAATACTCAACCAGCCCGTTTATAATCTTTTAGTTCTTACTCAATGTTTACATCCTCGTTAAGCTTACTAACCAAAGAAAAACATATATTATATTTTCTGGTATGGTTTCTAGAACTACAAGATTAGACCTTTTTAGTTCAGAAGCGATCAGAATTGCACGAGTGATCGTGTCTCACAACATTGAAAATTGTGTGTATGAGCTTTATAGGCATGTGTCTTCTTCCCTATGCTAAAAGGGGTACTTTGCTATATTTGTGTTAAAGTACGCTAATTGAGAGAGGATGATGTTCGGCCACTTCTCAACATAAGCCTGTCTAGACATAGGCTGTGGGCTGGACCTAACTTTTACTGGTTTGGAATTGTTTGTTTCACTTCTAACTCTCTTATTCTTTCCATTTCAATAAATGGCTCTGGTTGATAAGAGTGAGTGAAGTGGACACCACAACTCTGCCAGAATCTCGGCTTTAAGGCGTTTGATAAATGTTCTCCAAGTTTGGTGTTAGATATGGCTTTTTAAAGTTCCTGTGTAGAAAAAACGATTGGTTCTGGTTGCCTACAGATCTGTCAGAATCTGGACTTCTAGGCATTTGATAGATGTTTGAGAATTAAAAGTTTAAAACTATATGATATATTTTTTCATCTCTATGATATAATTATTATACAAGTCTTGACTACATGGTTTTGAAATCCCAAGAAGCCAGACTTGTTTCTATTCTTTCAAGGCAAAGAATTAGAATTAGCAACCATACCACACCATAGCCACTTTTAACGGAATTTTTATGATTTATTGTTCCATCTTTTTTCCACAATTTGACCCACTTTAGGCTCTCCTATCCTCATTACTAAAAACATGGGTCCAAGTAAGGGGGCATAATTAGGAGTTTTTGATACCTTTGAATGAAAGGTTGTAGCAAAGGGCTTGAAGAATCCCATGCAGAGAGAGAGATGGCGGAGGCAAGACAATCCCTCCTTTGGTTCTTTGAGTCAGATTTTGCTTATGTAAGCAGATATAGCCTTTATCCCTCATTTGAAAATTATGGCACATTTTGCCCTTTTGGCCCTAGTGCCTTCCACAGCACATACATTTAAGTATGTGTTTAGACCACAATTGTCCCCTCTGCCCATCCCATCTGCCTTAATTTATTCCTCTATTCCCTACACTATCCATCTCATAACTTTCCAGGAACTCTAAAGTGCTTTTTTTTCTTTGTTTATTTCCATATCTCCTTCTTTATCTACCCATTCATTGTTATCTTCCCATTCTATAGTGCAATATTAAAATAACAATGCCAATAAGAAAAACTCAAGATCTCAGGTTATATCAATTCTTTGCACCTGAATATTTTCCTGGAATGGGGTCCCCCTTCTCAGTAGTGTACAGATTCTTGCTTGGACTTTTGAACATATTATAATCCATCATTAAGTAATCTGCCTCGTGCCTCATTTAATTAATCCAGTTTTAAAAACTCCAAATCTAGTATCCAGGAAAGGAGGGATGGAGATTGAGATGATCTTTGACCATATAATTAGTGTGATCAACATTGGATATTCTAAGGTCAACCACCCACAATTGGTGGTCCAAATTTTGCCTAATCATACAAATTTGGCAGATTGAATCATGTCTTACTGGGGAAAATCCGTCTCAGATAGAATGCTTTTCCTTCTGGTTATCATCATTTCCCTAGGACCAATGGAATGATCTAACTACTATGGATGTACGTTACATTTCAGTGTATACATATACGCACTCTGTGTCGTGATCGTGGAGGTATGCTACGTTCCACTTACACTATCAAAAGAGAGAATTGATGGTTAAACCTGAGTGTTATTAGGTCAAGAGTGTGATTTGACTGAGCAATTAAATTATTTTAGTTACAATGGTAGATAACAAGTTAACAGCTTGCATGAATAGTGGAAGAGAGACGATGTGTATATATATGAGAAAAAGGCTAATAAGGAATGATCATTAAGCTAGAGATTTGACTTGAACAATGAGCTAGCATATAGCGAAACAAGGCTGTTGTGTTTTTCGACTTACCCTAGATGATACAGAAATGATTGCAGGACATGGTCACCAAACAGCAGAATTAGAAACAAACATGCTCTAATAAGTTGTAGTTTCTGTTGTAGTCTCTCTCTGTGTCACCCAATACATGATCAAGAATATATCAAAGAAAGAGGTTGCTGCTATGTTTTTTTCTTGCTTTGCCCCCACTTACAGGATAACCAAAAAAAAAAAAAAAAAAGGTACACACAACCACATGGTCAACTTCTGTTAGATTCTATGTTTGTGTCTCCTCCTGCACTCTTACGCCCTCCTTAAACGAGTTCAAATGTGGGAGACCGCTCTTGTCTTAACCCTTAATACCCTTTTCATTATCGTTATCTTCTAACTTCTCTCTCTCTCTGTCATCGGTTAATCATTATCCCTTTAGACAATAACATGATTAGCCAACGGGCCACACTAATCATCCAGTTAATTTAGGAGGTGTCACCTTGTCCTAAACGTGTTTGCTTCTTCCTTTTTGTTGCGGAACATGGGTTCAAGCGTGACTTTCAGTGTTTGGGATTAAGGGTTTATATGTGAGTAGTAGTACGTACTATCTATAATTAATTACCTGTTTACCGCCCCACATATATGTATTTAATATATTTGTGTATACAGTTAGTTTTGATTAAATACCAAATTAAAGTTTCATCAGTATGAAGTTAATTAACGGCATGCAGAGCAGGCCACCTGTTATGTAGTAGTATGTACTTATGGTGGCTGGCTTGTTCTCTTTTATTACATACAGTGTGATGGAGAAAATTACAAAACAAGGTACTTTCAGCCATCTCTTCAGGTTTAGGTACTTGGAAAGAATTGTACAAGAGATGAGAACGGGTTGAGGTTGAGGCGCGTGGCGAAACAAGGGGCCGAGAAGTCGAGTGGGACAAGATAGAAAAAATGCAAAATTTGATGGGACCCACAAATCTTAGAGCTGAGTTGTTGCTGCCTTTTTCTCGCTCAACCAACCGAGGATGTGAACAGTGGTCGAGTGAGAGCAACATCTCTCTGCGTTGCTTATTAATAATGCCCAATTTTTTAATTCCAATAAAATAAAAAACATACATTTGAAAGTTTACTATTGTCCTAAAATAATAATAATTTTTTTTTCATGAAATATTTTAAGACGGTCCTAATTATAAGAAGGTACTTTTAAATTATTCATATTCCTATTTAAGCCTAATAAATTTCTTACAAAAGGTAAAATTCTAACTTCAAATTTTAAACGACTATATACATAAGAACAGTTTAAATCTACGACCTCTCTTAAACTTGAAAAATCTCTTATCAATTTACTGTTATAATTATTAAAAAAAAAAGGATAAGGATTTGTATGCTTACGTGAGTGTGACCCTTCTCATTCTCCACCCACTAGACAGTAGTACTGGTACCCTTCCCTCTACCCTTGCTTTATCTTTTATTATGATTGTCAGTATTATTCACTTTTCTCGGTGTGTATTATTGGGGTAGTGCGCTTGCCATCCATTTTCAACATCAATGCCAATGCCAATACTACATAACATAGCTAGCTAGGTTCATGTATATGTATCCTTGCCGACTTCCTTATTTATTTGTCTTGTTTGACTTTAGACAGCTATATACTACATGTCTAGCTTAATTTCCTTCTTGTTCGTCTTTATGCGTGTCCCTTAAGTTGCAAATTAACATAAGTCCGGAGCTATGTGTTACAGATACCTCACCTTTAATTTCAACAGCTTGGTGGAGTGGAGACTGCATGCATATTCCTTCTCCAAGGTATTCAACACCTTAAAAAGAGAACATCAATCCATGTAAAAAGGGAAAAAAGAACCTTGAAATTAGTATTACTCCCTTTTTCCTAGTGTTGTCAAATTAAACCTACTGTCTTAATTAGTGGACTGAACAAGGTTCTCTCTTCTTTTAATAGGTTGATTATGCGCTCTTTCTAAGCCTAGGTCTAGTTACGCACTCATGCTAAAGCACGAATATTGCCAATTTTCTACCCGATCAATATATACTCTTATCTCTAACATCATATTTTCTTATTTGCATGCTCATGCTGCCTCTTCCTAGATAGGTCTAAAGCCATAGATACCAACCGAAGCTTACCTGTTAATTCCATCGCCCTCAACTTTAATTAGATCCCAACTTGTATTTGCTAGTTACGATAATATCAACTAGTACTACTTGTGTTGATGCTATTTCATACATACATGTCATCATTATATACTATTTCTCTTGGAATGCTCCACGCAAACTAAATTTGCATCTTGACCCTCTTTAATTTCTCAAGATTTGCCTTGGTTTACGTAACAAGAATTTCCTTAACCATGAATAGGGAAGTTACGAGTATTTGATAAAAAAGATCACTTTGGATAAACTTTTCTAAGAATTTTATATTAAGGTGCCACGACACAACATATATAGATACGCAAGATTTCAATACATGTTCCGCATAAAGTTTGATACACGTCATTCTGAATTTAGTCAGACAAATTGGTTGAAGACTAGGTTATAAAACACAACTCTAATAACTTGGAAGAATTTGGTGTAAGAGTAACTCTAACTTAAGGTCTCCGCCGCAAGTTCATTGAACTCCTTGCATTGAACTTAATAAATCCACGAATATAATGTTTTTTTTTTCCAAATATAACGACAATAGAATACCAAATCGTGGGACTAACGTGCGTGTAATTATTGAACAAACTTAGAAGTGAACTATTGAAAAGGAAGATGAGGAAGAAAGACAGGCCACGTTGAGTTCTAGGAAAATGTGTAGTTGGGATCAACAATATCGTCCACAGTTTCCAAATATGCATGAGACACAGTGCTTTGGCATTTCAAGCAAAGCTGGAATGATGTGATCTTGATTTGTAGTCGAAAAAAAGGGAATAGATTTAAAAGGCATCTCTTATCCCTTCTCCTATATGTACCAAACCAGTATACAACCATGTGATATAGCAAATGTTTCCAAATTAATTTAGCTTAGAATTATCTTGGAAACTCATTGATAGGTTTGTACTTCATTCCCACATCGATCATGCCCTTCTAATAAGTACCGTTTCCTTCTATATAGTATTTGAGTTTTAGATTAATTCGGTATTAAAATAATAAATAATTAAATATATTTTTAAGAGCCTAACCTAAGGGAAAAAGACTAGGGTCTAGATTTGCGGGCTTCTCATGTCTTCACTTTTTCACTCTCAACTTTGTATATTTACATTTATGCCAGGGAGGGAGGTAATTTATTACGTGTGACGCTTCCTCACCGTACAGTCCGACAATGACCAATAAAAAAGGCGAACAGTGGTCATGTCAAGTCCCATCGAGGTCTTACGCGTCCCACACTTCCTTAACCAATGGCTAGGATTCGTCCTTTCTTTCCTTTTCGTCTGTTCTTTTATGCGATAATATCTGGGTACTGTCCGTAGAATTGAAAAGATTCGGTGATGTCACTTTCCTCTCCTTTCTTTTGCTATAGTAATACTTCCCCAGCACAATCTCATATTAACCAGATTGACCCAGCTGGCGTTTGAAGAAAATCGTATGCAATGACCTAGCTAAATGCCAACATTAAAAACAAATTTAATTACTACGACATGTTTAATGTTTGTCATACTACATATGTTAATGATAGGTATTAATTAAGTTTCCAAAACATGTAGACTCTCCAGTTTATTACTTGTTCTAATTAAGAAGGGTATTAGTGAATGTATACATACATAGGATAGGAACCATTTTGTTGTTGAATACGGATGACAAGCCTGGATTCAGTACAGAAAGTTTGATGACTTTAACTATTGGGATGCATCAAACTTGCGTCTTTTTCCTTTTGGAGCTTGAGTCTAATAATTTTGACAAAGATTAGGTTTAATATGTGTTTATAAGTTGTTATACATATTAAGCGGGCACGAAATAAAAGTTTGTGTATGTGTACATGTGAACAAGTGATACGTATATCTTAGTGTAAATTATGTCTAAGAAGAAAAAAGAGGGAGTAGTACTGGCGTAATGTTCTTGTGGATGGCCCCCTACACGGATGTGATACTTCACCAATTTGAATGAGATGGACCCCTTGTTTCTTAACCAAGAGTAGTATACATTTTCGCAGTGGGGTATTCTCAAGTTGGACAAGAGTTGTAGGACTTTGCTGGACCTAAAAACCCTTTGGATCTCACTTATTATCACCTTTATTTCTTCAACTCCATGCCCTCCCATTCATTCTGTTAGCTCTTCTTCTTCCTACATTGAAAGCGTAAACACTCTTAACAAAATCTTAATTCTGGTAAAGGAAAAAACAGACTCACCATCTCTTATATTGAACCATATATGATATTGTAACTGCTGCTGTCTTTCATCTTAAAGACCATATATATATATATGATGCCACCGAATTACAACTTTGATCGAAAGGCAACAAAATCTCATCGAAGAAGATGAGCAGGGAAAGGCTAATGGTCCTATACCTTCAGAACGGTACGTGTTAGGACTCCGGGGGATGGCCCATAACGAAAGTACATGACAGTCATACTCACTCCTAAGGCCTACCACCCCCTCCGCTCCATCTGCACAGTACCTTCAATCATTTAATGTGAAAATTGCAACACACATTTCTTTCTCAAAGAATTTGGTAAGAAATAGTATCCTTTTTACTAACGAAGACTTTGCCGGTGGAACACAAAATTTAAAACTAAAAATAATAATAATAATAAGATGAAGATAAAGACATTCTTAGAAAGAGGATAGCTGAGTAAATCTTCCTAACTTTGAGGGTAATATGTCCCCCTTCCTGAATTGTCTGAAATGAACATGAAAAAGTCACAGTTAAAGCGAAGAAAAAAAACATCAAACAATTACTCACTGTGTCCCTCTCTGACAAATATCTGACACACTTCTCTTTCTCTTTCTATCTCTAGACATAGAAACACTCGCGAGCACTCTTTTTCTTTCTTTCTCCACAGTCTTCGCTTTTCTCATGGGTATATAATAAAATTAGACAGCCAAAAGTAACGGTGCTTCTGTATTCATTGATTGAGCCATATCAGAGCTAGAAAAGGCGATTGGGAGAGTTAAAAAGTAGTGGACGTGATACTGTAGTTTCAGTACCTATCACCACCACCAAAAACACTATTTTCATTACTGGAAACAACCGCCCAAGCGAAAAAAATCCTTTCGGTGTAAAACAAATGTGTCTTTATGTAGCTGTG